>JBAMCF010000695.1:0-26708 GCA_037075285.1 Drosophila lutescens
GATTTAATTTTATTTGTCATTCTGTATTTTCAATAATTAATGTAAAAATGTATGTCATAAGATTTAAGAACCAATTTCGTTCAAATATAAAATTGTTTATCAGTTGTGACTAGCGCAGTAATTTATAAGTTATACAACTTGTAGCGTTAGGAAGCCAAAACAATAAATAATAATTATAATCCTTCGATCTAAAATTTAGTACATTTGTTTGGTTTTTTTCTAATCTTTCCTTGCTATTAAAAATGCGGTTATAGCTCTTTGATGCGGAGGTCCATATTTTTGTAAGTTTATTATTTTTCTTCCTTGATTTCTACAATTCCATTATTCCATTATTTTGTTTTGCCACTCTTACCCGCGACTTGGGATATTTTGCTCAGTTTGACTGCAATATGGCTTATCGAACTCTCGCTTACAGATTCGACCATGAGCGCAACCAATACACCGACTATGAACGATAGTTCTACCAACCGACAGAAGTCATAAAAAAGAAAATAAAAACGATGTGTTATTATATAGTACCCTCAACTATTTTACCTCGCAAGGATTTTTTGAAGTTTTAGCTAAATTACACGAAGATTGATGAACAACAAAATATTAACTAAGAGAGACGCGTTGAAATTTCCCTTCAGAAAATAAATATTTCAAAAAATCTCGAGAGCGACCAATGTCTAACTATTTTTACATATTTTCAACTGATGGCGCTTTATGCTAAAATTTTTAATGCAGTCCTCTGGTGTTCTAAAAAACCTTCAGTAAACACGGCGCGCAATTTAAAGAAGCCGTTTGGCCGCTAGGCCCCTTTTAGGGCCGGTTTCTCGAGTGCCGGCTAACATTTCTCGAACAGATAAAGTCCCTGCTAAGGCATTTTGGCTTTCTCGAGCATCAATGTGAGAGCTAAATTTGACAGGGACTCGGACCCCCTGTTAAGCGTTTTCGGCTCGATAAAATGACAGCTGATTTCCCAAAGCCAACTAAGAGGAAGAAACGAAATCACAGCTGACTTTGCCATTGAATTTTACCCAAACAGCTGATGAAATAATCAAAGAACGCCATACAGCACAATTCTGTGCCCTAACAGCACTCTGTAATTGTTTCTCGTTCAGATAACTTAAAGGAGTCGAGAAAATTCCCCACAAGTCACGCTCAGTCGATAGAAGTTTTTTCTCTCCCGCTCTCTTGTTTCTAATTAAAATCGTGATCTCGCGCTTTTGTGTCTTTGCGGTTTTGCGAATTTGATCCCAGTGCCAAATTTACTTGAGGTATATTTTCCACATTTTATTTCTATTTCTTTGAATATCCTTTTTATTTTTCTGTATAATGGCTCTGTACAAAGAAAAGTTGTTCTCTTCCGATGTCAACTAATAATTCTTTTATTACGTCAAATGTTCGGCCAATGAGCTAGTGGGATGGCTTGGAGGGCGACGAGCTGAAGGCTACCGAACGGGTCGCAGGTTGCGGATAGCGAACGCCCTGGTTTATCCAGGGTAGCTACGAATAAGCGTGGATGTTGGCACGGCCCAGCCACCGCTAGGCCCCAATATGAAGCGCAAATAAGTATCCCCGGACAGTCAGCGGGTTTCTGCGCCGTAGCAGTGCCGACGTCGCGCTTGTGCTGCCGCCTCCGACAAATAGCTCACACAAACCCACTCCCCACACATAAGCCTACCTCTTCCCTATTCCCCCAACGCTCATCTCACTCCGGGCTGGACTAAGGTGTCACTCGAACCGTGCCGAGAGTCAATCTGGCTGGGAGCCCGAGTCAACAAATAACTCAGTCTCTAACGGTGGGCTCAGGCAAGTGGCGACCGCCTGTTCTAACCAGCCTTACCCGGGTTCAGCGGATCTCTGCCCGGGTGGACCTGTCCTTTCGCCGCAGCTCGTGGGAACTAGTATGGAGATTTCAAATATATTTAAAAAAGTAAACGTAGAGTCCGACACTCTTAAAAAGTCGGAAGTCACCACCAATGACGACCAAGTAAGCAAGGGTGCCGTACCGAAAGCCCCTACTCATGCAACATCGACACCAGCCAAGGCCAGCGGACCACGCAGCCAGGCAGCCCCCACGAACCGCAAGGGCCAGACCAAAACACCCACCAACGCTGGGGCGGCTCACCAGCCAAACCAACCGGAGGGAGGTGCAAGGGCTGACCTTGTGGTTAGTACCAGGGCCAAGGAGTTCAAGCGGACACCACCAAATCAGGCAGGACCACTGGAACGAAAGAAGGCATACCGCATCTTTAAACGTCTGGCAACCAACCCAATACGGGAGGATCAGACTTCCAAGGAGGACTACCAAAAGATCCAGGAGGACATAGCCTGGGCAAAGGCCGTAATTCCAGACTTCGACCCCGCAAAGATACCAAGCGACAGCAACAAGCGGGAGAGATCGATCGAAGTGGATCAACCAGCGAGCAAGAAGGCCAAGACAACCAGCCGCGGCACGGGGTCTAGATCCTTTGCCGAAGTAGTGAAGGATCGGAAGATCATTGGCGTCATCGACCAGAACGATGAAGGCGGCAGGATCCCAAGGAACCAGTGGGGTCAGGTTAGGCGGGCACTTGCGACGGTGGCCTTGAAAGTGCTAGACGAAAACCCAGGACCACCACCTGACTGCACAGATGCAGGGTGGTACCAGGGCAACGTAAAGTTGATCGCCTGCGAGGACGAGAGATCGGCAGCGCTCTACAAGGCTGCCATTACCAAAGTTGGCGAGGTCTACCCCGGGGCCAAGCTAGCCTTCTGCGAGGCAGCGGATATCCCGTCCAGACCAAGGGCGAGGGTGTGGTTGCCGTCTGAACCCTCTAAGTAGGGATGCAAAACCATCGATGGTCGGTACATCGATGTTTTCATAATCGATGGTTAAAAACATCGATATATCGCTGAAACCATCGAAAATTTGTTTAATTTTTAAAATTTCCCAAAAATTGATCCAATTGCTAATAAAATGATTGTTTTGCTGAACCTTAATACTAACTTATATTTATTTAACGAAAAATTGAGATCCATGAATAACAAAAGAAAAATAAAGAAAATACAAAATAAAAAAAACTTCAGTCCATTTCTTAAAACTACACTTCATCCAAAATCCAACCATTTTTTTCTAAAAAGAGTAGGATGTTCACTGCCTTAGGCTTTAATCGCGACCTTTTTTCAGTTGCTATTTGGCCCGCCTTGCTGAAAGCCCTTTCTGATTCGGTTGAGGTGGCTGGAATGCATAAATATTTCAAGGCGCTCTGCGCAAGGGAGCTAAACTGGACTTCGTTAACCTGTAAAAACAAATATATTTATCATAAATATCGAAGTCATAACATATTGCTTTTATGGTTCCTGCAATATTGTCGTTACAATGATTGTTTTCGTCTAACAGGGGCTGCGTGGCTAGAACTACCGTTTTTAACTTGAAATTTTCAATAAAGTGGCCATTTTGATACGAAGAACCGCCCTAAGGGGTTTCAACAGAAAGAAACTGTAGCAAAACTTAAAGTATTGGAAAAAATGTGCTCATTTATCGAGTTTACTTACGGCTGCTTCGCGTCTCTTTCTCTTAGTGATACATCGATGGTTGAAAAACTACATCGATATATCGCCGTTTTTAAAACCATCAATAATATCGAAAGATGCATCGATGGTTTTGCATCTCTACCTCTGAGCCAGAGGCTATTCTTAGCCTCTTGACAAGGTTCAACCCCAAGCTCCCAACAGAAGGTTGGAAGGTGGTGAAAGTTGAGAAGACTGAACGCGTCACCATGAACGTGGTGATTCTCCTCAACCAGGCATGCCTGGAACCCCTGGCAGCATCACAGAACCGAGTCAACTACGGTTTCGACAAGGTGCAACTCCGCATATACGACACGGACAAACTAGCGGCAGACAATCTGGCTGCATGTGCGTCCTACGAACCCCCGAGCGACGACGAGATGGAGCACGAGGAGGCCCTCCACACAGGGTACGTGTCGACTGATTCGGAGCTCACCGAGACTTTGAAGCAGTTAAGCACCCAGGACACGGCCCGATTGGGGCGTAGTGTGCTTCAGGACATTGTGGAGGAAGTATAGGGTACCCAGCCCGAGCCCAACCCGCAAAATGGCGCAGTATCTTCGGATTAATCTGCACCACAGCAAGGCAGTATCTGCTGCCCTCCTCACCCGCCTGGCAACGGGCAAAATAGACATAGTCCTCATCCAAGAGCCATGGATTGTTGGAGACAACATCTGTGGCTTATCAACCCCCACATACAAGCTTTTTCACATTAAGGGTAAGGGTTAACCTAGGACCTGCATTCTCACTAAAACACACTTTAACACATTTCTAATCCCACAGTTTAGCGAAGGCGACCTTACCACGGTCAGGCTGGAGCTAAACTCACTAGCTCATGACCAAGAGGGGCCATTACCAAACATCATAACACAATAACTCATACATACACACACACTCATCTAAGGAACTCATCCTGGGTGGAGACGCCAACTCACACCACACACAATGGGGAAGTACAAATACGAACGAAAGGGGTGAGTTACTTTATGACTATCTCCTTCAATCCAACTTATTCATCTGCAACAAAGGTAATGACCCTACTTTCATCACTAAAAATAGGAGGGAAGTCTTAGATATTACCCTGATATCTTTAGAACTCCTGCTAGACACCCACTTCCCTAATAACACGCAAGCAGTAGAGGACCTCCATTTAGTGGAGAGCCTCGACGAGCATAGACAACATTTCAAACCCTGAACGCATCAACACCTTTAAGCCCTTTAAATCACCTGGCCCTGACGGCTTTTTCCCGGCACAACTACAACGGACAATAGATACTACCCTTCCATGGCTGACGGTCATATTCCACGGCTGTCTGGCACTGAATCACATACCATCCAGATGGCTGGACATTAAAGACATGTTTATACCAAAGGCCGGCAAGCCCTCTCATACCTCTCCAAAGGACTTCCGTCCAATAAGCCTCTCCTCCTTCTTGTTAAAGACCATGAAAAGGCTTATTGACAAACACATCAGACTAACAACCAACCCTAGCCTGCTCTCTAATGCACAACATGCGTACCGTAAAGGTAGATCAACAGATACTGCCCTACACTCCCTAGTATCTTGTATAGAGAGAGGATTCCATAACAAGGAATACTCCCTGGCAGCCTTCAAAGATATAGAAGGCGCCTTCAACAATGTCACCCCAACGGCTATCACTGGCGCTATGACGGAACTAGGCACTGAGCGTCCTATAGTGGGACTCATTCACACCATACTCACCAGTAGGGTAGTGTACTCCACTATGGGATCAGCACAATCGACTAGGAACGTTAGTAGAGGAACACCGCAAGGCGGCGTACTTTCCCCTCTGCTATGGGTTATAGTTGTTAATAAACTTCTATCACTTCTAGAGGAAGCGGGAACAAAAGTGGTGGCCTATGCGGACGACGTGGTTATCGTAATACAAGGAAAATTTCCTCAAACACTCTGCAACCTGATGGAGACAGCCCTATCCACACTCTCAAGGTGGACAGCGCGCTGCGGACTGGGTGTAAACCCAGAAAAGACAGAATTAGTTTTATTTACAAGGAAGTATAAGTTACCAAATCTAACTCTCCCAAAACTACACCAAACTCGCCTTACCCTTAGCAACCATGCTAAGTATTTAGGCGTCATCCTTGACAAGAAACTCCTCTGGGCAGAGAACATCGCGGACCGCACACGCAAAGCGGCCATAGCACTTTTTGCTTGTAAAAACGCCATAGAGAGAAAGTGGGGCTTCTCTCCCGTTATAGTCCACTGGCTATACACTGCAATAGTCAGACCCATTCTCCTCTACGGAAACATCGTCTGGTGGCACTCCCTAGAAAAGAATTGCAACCTAAAGAATCTGCACAAGATCCAACGAAGCGCAGAACTCTGCATAAGTGGGGCGCTTCGCACAACCGCCACTAAAGCATTGAATACAATTTTTGACCTAGAACCTCTAGACTTGCTTGCCAAAAGCTGGGCATCAGCAACGGCGCTGAGGCTCCGTGAAGCGTCGGCCTGGTCAACAGGCTCATCAGGTCACTCCATTATACTTACAAACTAGCGTTATATACCACACAGAACAGACTCAACTTCGAAAAAAGATACAAGGTGCTCATACCCACCCGCACAGAATGGGACCACCTCCCTCGCCAGATCGAGAACGCCGTCAATATATACACGGATGGCTCCAAGCTTAACTTGCAAACAGGAGGGGGAGTTTTCTCGCCTGAACTAGACATAAAAGTCTCTTTTCGACTACCAGATCACTGTAGTGTCTTCCAAGCGGAAGTGATGGCAATCCAGGAAACCATGTCTTACCTGGATACAACAAAACACTGCAGCACAGACATCTTCATATTTTCGGACAGTCAAGCAGCCCTCAGGGCCCTCGACTCCTACTCAACTAACTCACTTAATATCTCTGAATGGCGCAAATCTCTGAACGAGATGGCCACTCATCTCAGAATCAGTGCCTGTACACCGTAACATTGAAAGCAACTCCATAGCGGACGAACTAGCAAGACAAGAGACAACCACCGAAAAGGACACGGTGGGCATGCCCATAGCTACCTGTAAGCTTCTCCTCAAGAAAAGATTGTATACCCTCTCCAACAACCGTTGGAATACGACCTCAACATGCCACACCTCCAGGCTTACCTGGGGTAACTATAATCCGAAAAAAACCAAAACCCTCTTACAATGTAACAGGGCAGACATTTCCACCTTAATAAATGCCCTCACGGGCCACTGTCTTTTAGGGACACACGCGCGCAGGCTAGGACTCAGCAGCTACGACTACTGTCGCAGCTGTAAACAGATAGAAGAAGAGGAGAACATTGAACACCTCCTGTGCTTCTGCCTAGCACACAACCTCAAACGTTTTCAAACACTAGGAAGCTACACGCTTCCAAACCTTGCAGCCATACAAGGCACCAGCATACCCAAACCCTTTGCTTTCTGAAAAGAACCAACTGGTTCGAGAAACCCAATAACATATGAGCTAGGGAAATGGATCTTTTCTGAGATCATATGGTATCACAAGGGGCCCATGGCGGCCTAAGTGAGGGGATTAGTCTATAATCCCCAACCATGCTCACCTAACCTAACCTAACCTACGTCAAATGTGCAGGATTTACTGGCAGAGTTAAAGACTTAATTGAAATGCATGCCGGCCTCATGTGGGCATGTGAGTCTTGCAAGGAAATGACAGTCGAAATGAGCAGCTTTATGAGGCAGACTCGAGACGGCCTATTGAAACTTTTACGAGTTTTTAAACAGCTCAATGACGGGTTCAACTCCGTTTGTGACCAATTTAATAATAAGAAATTATTATTTACCGAGTCGCCTAAACGCAAAAAACCCAGCTCAGGGGCAGGTAATAAGACCGTGAAACAAAACAAAACTCTGAACTCGGTAGCTGCAGCAGTTCCTGTCGGCACAGGGGTAAGCTAGCCACCTGTGCCTATGGAAACAGCCAGTTCCGGAGGTGACTCTGTTTCTGGATGCCAACCTGAGGCACAGAATTCGGTGCCGACCGTAGATACAGTGGAACCGCTTCTGGGTCCCAGCAGAGCGGGGTCGGTTGTTCCACATAGGAGGCAACTATTCGTATCTAGATTTACCCCAAATACAACATACGAGGATGTCTTGGAATTTATTCGTGAAAAATTCCCATCCGAGGACATCGCTGTTGAAAAATTTCGTTTTTCTTACGCTCGTAGGATATCGTCTTTTAAAATATTTGCTACGCCTAATGTGTTTAAAGTACTGCTTTCTGAAAGTTTTTGGCTTAATGATGATTTGGTTATAAAAGAATTTGTTCCTAATAAACCGAGAACAAATAACAGGCCTTCCATGGTGCAAAAAAACTGAAAAGTTTATTCTTGGCTTACCAAAATGTTAGAGGTCTTAACATGAAGCTACCCAAGCTTTTTGCTGACTCCTCGGCATTTACAGACGATATTTTGGCTTTCAAAGAAACTTGGCTGAAACCAGAGATAACCGACTCTGAAGTTCTATCAAACAACTTTAATACCTACAGAACCGATCGCCGTTACCTCTACCCTAAATTCTGAGAGAATTCACTCTCATGTCCCTAATGACATAAAATTTGTTAGCGTAAAAGGTTCCCTCCAATCCTTGCCTATTTTTGTTTCATGTTCTTAAATTCCACCTGGCTCTGACTTAATAATTTCTGAGCAACATCTATCTGCTATTAAAACTATTCGATCCTCTCTTTCCAACAGAGAACTTTTGATTGTTTTGTGTGACTTCAATCTCCCTGATATTTCTTGGTCCCCTCCTACTTAGACATTTACGCCGCCGAGCCACACCGCCGCCGCCGCCGATTTTTGTCTTTTTTAAGGCGCCGCCGCCGAATCACGAAAATATCGGCGCGGCTGCGGCGGCATTCGGCGCAATATCATTTTGTTTGAGTTTAAGGTAGGTTTATGTTTTTCATAATTTTTAGTTTAAACTTTAAACTTTAAAGACATGCAAAGAAAGTTTAAGTTAGGTTTTTGATTATTCATATTTTTTAGTTTAAAAATTAAAAAAATGATGATAATGATCTCGCAGAAGAACTCTGTTTAATTTTTATACCCGTTACTCGTAGAGTAAAAGGGAATATTGTATTCGTGCAAAAGTATGTAACAGTTAGAAGGAAGCGTTTACGACCCCATAAAGTATATATATTCTTGATCAGATTATAGCCGAGTCGATGTAGCCATGTCTGTCTGTCCGTCTGTCCGTCTGTATGAACGCTGAGATCTCGGAAACTACAAATATATATAAGATTTATTTATTTTAGCGATTAACTGCTAACTTAGACTGGAACAATAAAACTAACAATTAGGCATTAAATGCGGTAAACAATAATACATTTACATATTAGAATTTAGGTAATTGTAAATTTTACACGGTAAAGAACTTATAGTTACATTAGGGGAGAGGTTATCAGATAAAGTATTGTAATTGTGGCAAAGAACACGAAAAGGTTCGTGTTGAGCGTAGTTAGACCTACATATTGGCAAGCGCAAAGGTCGAAACGTGCGTGTAAATCTTGAAGGAACCGTGAGATCAATATAGGAAAGGAGAGTTTGTGAATCAACTAAACCGAGAAGAAGCTTATGAACAAACATAACGCCAATACAAATTCGTCGATGATATAAAGAAGGCATGTCAATTAATTGTACCCTACTTCGGTAAGGTGGCAATAATCTACCAGAGTCCCAATTTAAATTACGCAATGCAAAAATTAAAAATTGCTTTTGAACAGATTCAATAATAGCCTGTTGTTCCATGTATTGTGGGCTCCAAACACAAGAACAATACTCCAAAATCGGACGCACTAACGATACATACAGAGTCTTAGTAGTAAATGGGTCACCAAATTCCTTGGACCATCGTTTTATAAATGCTAAGACACCCTTGGCCTTGTTTACCATGGCTGCAATATGATTATTGAAACACAGTTTGTGATCAAAAAGAACCCCAAGGTCATTTGACACAGAAATTCGATCAAGAGTATGATTTTCAAGGGAATATGAGACAAGATGAGGAGAGGAACGGTGAAAAGTCATAACTTTACATTTTGTATGGTTCAAAAAAAGAAGATTATTTTGGCACCAATTCTGAAATTCATCAAGGTCGAGCTGAAGGCGCGTGTGCAGATACCAGTCAGAATAGGACAAACAGATTTTAACATCGTCAGCATACATGAGGATGGAGGAGTTTAAAATTACTTGAGGAAGGTCATTTATAAAAAGTATGAAAAGTAATGGACCCAGATGGCTACCTTGTGGAACACCAGAAGTTTCATTGACAACATTTGAAAACACATCGTTAAACAAAACACGTTGTGTACGGTTTGACAAGTAAGACGCAATCCATTTTAAAAGATTTGGAGGAAATCCCAAATGCGAAAGCTTAAGCAGAAGTATCGAATGGTTTACCGAATCAAAAGCCTTGCTAAAGTCGGTAAAAATTACGTCGGTTTGCAAGCGGCTCTGAAAACCTCGATTAACGAGAGAAGAAAACTCGAGAAGATTGGTCGTGGTTGACCGATGTTTAAAAAAACCATGCTGAGATGGAGATATAAGACTGCTGCAGAGGTGTTGCAGTTGGTGCGTGATCAGGTGTTCGAGCAGTTTGGGAATAGCCGAAAGCTTTGCAATGCCTCGGTAATTTTCAACGTCAGACCTTGAACCTTTCTTGTGCAGAGGAATAATGTAGGATTCATTCCAAATGACTGGCATGCAGGATTGGCTCAGAGATAAATTAAATAAATGTGTGATAGGGCGTGCAAGATTTTGGGCACATTGTTTCAAGATGCAGCTTGGAACCATATCAGGACCTGCTGCGAATGAATTGTCAATTGAAGACAACCCATCAAGAACATCACCTTCCGTGAAAGATGCCAGAAAAATATTGTTCGCATGAGGTAGGTTATAAGGATACGGACATGGGGGAACATAGAGTTGTGTAGAGTAAGTTGACTGGAAGAAAGAAGCAAATAAGTTTGATATATCAAGATTAGAAGATTCAGCACTATTACGATAACGGAGGGACGAAGGAAATGCGTTAGATCTACGTTTGGAGCTAACAAACGAGTAAAATTGCTTAGGATCAGTGCGGAAGTTTTCTTTGCACTGGGAGAGATAGTTCATGTAGCATTGACTATTCGTAGTTAGGAATATTGAGCGAAGTCAACCAAAGATCCAGATTTCTGGTATTTTTTAAATAGCCTAGATTTCTTATTTTTTTAATAAGAAAGATTCCTTGTAAACCACGGAGGCTTGGAAGTTGAAGTAATAGTAACTTCGGGAACAAAAGTATCCAGGGCCGAGAGGATAGAGGGGTAGAAAGCATGAACGGCAGAATCAATATTCTGGAATGCATATAAAAATGACCAGTCGATCCCCGAAAGGTGCAAATTAAGACCGTTAAAATCTGTTTTTCTGAAACATTTAGCAGGAGACGCAGTTACCGAATCTGAACTTGGGCTAGAAAACTCAACAGAAATAGCTAGGGTTGGGTGATAAGGATCTTCCGGAAGGGATATCGGGTTAGCTCTCGACACAGTTGCAAGCGAAGAATCGCTTACAAACATCAGGTCTAGAAGTCTGTCGCGGCTGTTTATTACAGAGTTAATTTGAACAAGAGAAAGATCGGTTATCCCTTCGATGAAATCATGAGTAGTGTTAGGTAACAAAAAGTTTGTATCATCGCAAGGAAGCCATGAAACGAGTGGAAGGTTAAAGTTGAATGGCAGAAAGGTGGCTTGAATAAACGCTTATGTCGGAGCAAGGAGGGATGTATGAGCAAGTTAGGAAAATAAAAGCAGCACCGACGCGGACTTTTACTGCAATAAATTCAATTTCATCATTGTTGGCGTAGGGGAACAACTCAGAGGAAAAATCGTTTTTAACTGCTATAAGAACCCCGCCCGAAAAAGCTAGAAGGTTGAGATTTCCCACACATATTCTTGGGCTTCCTACGCAGCGCAAGTTTATTTCAGCCGAGCGCCACGCCCCCTCTAACGCGCACAATCGCTCACTAATGATTTTAAAATGTGTCTGGCGCTTACACCTTTAAAGATTTCCGAGAAGTACAAATGCAATTTTGTTGAGTATATTTATACCTATCGAAATGTAGAAGACTTTTTTCAAATCGGACCATTCCACTATGGGCAAATATTCAGTTTTTGAGGCATAAACTCCAGTTTTAAAGATAGAAATCTAAAATTTTTTTTATATACTTTTAAGACTAAGATGTAATTTCGTTTTTTTTTGCTTTTTGAATCGGACTGCATCTTCATCCTACGCCCACGCCGCATATATAAATTTGAAGGCAAGGATTTAAAGAAAATTTGATTTGTGTTGGTAAGACTGTAATACAATTTCGATTTTTGGTAAATTTTGAATTGGACTATGTCTCCATCAACCGCCCACGCCACATATATACTTTTAAAGACAAGGATCTAAAAAAAATATATTTGTTAATAAATATTTAATATTCAATGCCTTTCGCAACAAAACTGATGTATCTTCTTGATTGATATTTTGTCCCAAATAGAAGCAGCATGCAAAAGCAATGGCATCGAATTTTTCTTTTCTTTCGCCAATTTAGATGACGGCTTACGCTTTAACCGTGGTCCTGCATCAGTATAAGTGAGTTATTAATGGTGGTGTATTTAATTCACATAATTTAATATTGTATAACACAAGATCTGTTAAACTTCATATGACATAAGGTGATTTCAAAACTCAGTATGTAGTTGCAGGTATCAAAAATCATTTTCTTCGCCTTACCACATCTGGAAAATATAGAATTATTGGGATATAAAATATTTGGTTTCCGATAAACCACATTTTTTAAAATGATGTAATGTTGATAATAGTTAATAACGTTGGTCAAAAGACAGAGAGAGGAGCAAGAGACAGGAGCAGAATATGAAAGGGTTGAAAATCGGGTTTCAGATCGGGTGAGCCGCGTACATGCATACATATTTACATGCCTAGGTATGACAAACAAATTCAACATATTTTTCTTTTTGATATACTCGTACCTTAGAAGGTTTTAAAAGAAAATTACAGCTTCGCCAAACAAATTATTTGGCTGATGCAACTGAAGGTATTTTAGGGATTCATCTGTAATTTTTCATTCTGAAAAATAAATATAATGTGAGTAATAAGGTGAAGTTATTATAGAACTGTACACCTACATATTTATGTACAAATGTATGTATGTACGTAGCTTTTAGCTAAAAAAAATCAATTAAACTAAATTTGTATAAACTTGGTTAAGAGATTTCGAGTTTTTCCTTTAATTACATACGCACAATTGCACGCGCGCTATACAAAAAATTATATATGTACTTACCTTTGAATATTTGGAAAAAGGCTTCACCTCTTATCCGCTTAAGAATCACGTCCATCACTTACGAATTTTTTTCACAACTGACGCTCGGGTGATCAGAGAAGTCGGTAGCCGGGTAGTTGTCGGGCCGAGTAGGCCCTTCGTCCTACTTCGTTTTTCTTGTCGTTAACATTCGGTAGCCGAAGGAATTCAATGGCTACTTTTCTAAATTCTAGGGTCATTTCTTGCATATATTCAATGGCTTTTTTGCCATTAAATCCGTAGCAAATTGTTGGGCTGCGACGGCAAAAAAAAACATATGACAATTAAATTTTTCTAATTTCAAGAAACATTCTTTCTTGAAATTTCTTCATCTAGAAAGGTTTTCTAAATTCAAAGGCAAATTTTCTAAAAACAATAAATTTTTTTTCTATTTTCAAAGGTAGGCCGATTTAATGGCGAGATTTCTAAACTTTAGAAATTAATTTTTATGAGTGTAGTCTCTCAGTTTTAAAGCTATCGGGTTGAAACTTTCCCAAAAGTTTTCTTTCTATTGCAGGTAGTATTTAAGTCGGAATCAGCCGGATCGGACAACTATATCCTATAGTTCCCATAGGAATATTCGGAAAAACAATGGACAAAAAATTATAGCTTCGGTGTTTTTTGACATTTTACCTTCTTCTCTTCGGAATATTATTTTTTATGTATTTCTGAATTCGGATACAATTTGAAAAAAAAATTGGACGACTGTAAAATATAGCTGCCATAGGTACGTTTAGAAAATTAATGCGAAAATAAAATAAATAAATAATAATAAAATAATGTCAACATAATACGAATTTTAACATTTTTGCGATTCGTAAAATAATAGAAATGATCTGCAAGGGTATACAAGCTTCGGCTGGCCGAAGCTAGCTTCCTTTCTTGTTTTAATTTGTCTCGATGTACATTAAATTTTAGTCTGCATGAGTCCTTTCGCGTTCTATGTAACAATTATAACAATCTTTATCATCTAATTTGTACTTCAACTTCTATCCTTGTATTAAAAACAAAAATTTTAACTCATTTGCTTCATTCTTAGTTGTAGCCCGTCTCTATTTGTTTTATGTACATACATATCTTCCTCGCGAACTCGGATTTTTGCCCGAATTGATAAAGGGCCCCGCGCGTAACAAGCTCGTGCTTGGTGTCGTTGGGCCACTTGTTTGTACTGCTCGTAGTGCATCAACGTCCATATAATATATATATATATATAATATAATATATATATATATAATATACAATATGATACATCTATATATATAGACTCCTGCATGAATACTTTCATAAGTCCTTTTGAATCAATCACCCCAAAAAGGTATACATGTTTTGTTGTACACCTTTTTTGTGAATGTTAGAATGCTATGATTTTTATATTTGTGTGAATAGTGTACTCACTCACAATTTTACTGTACTAATTTTAGTGATTTTACCGTTTAAGCACACAATGCAAAAAGTTTACTTAAATTACTTTAAAAGTCAAATTTAAAGCACTTTAAAACTGCAAGCGAACTGTCGAAATACACACAAAAAAAAATCAAAATTAGTCAACTGCCCCATTGTGCGGCGCTTTAAGATATTATTATCGATGTCCCCGAACATTGTAACTTAAATACGAGAAAGTGTATACAAAAGTTTCAAGTATCTTACTTCTTTATCTACCATCCCATTGATAACACCAGTTTACAAAATAAAATCGACATATTCCTCACCGAAATTAACCTTGGTTTTCCGGTAAAGTACACTTACAAAAAATTGACAACATTCAACAAATTTTAAGTGCCCATTTCTTAATCAGGGAGATGTACCTACTTCACCGGAAAACCAAGATTGTATTCGATGAGAAATAATTCGATTTTATTTTGTAAGCTGGTGTAATCACCTTTCAGGGATAATATGATAATTCAGGCACTGTTAAAAATTTAACGGTAACTTTTTTTATTGAGACAGCCTTCACTAATAAAGAATAAATGCAATTACTATTTTTCAATTTCGAAAAGAATAATATAAAAGGAATACATGAAAAAATAAATGTTTGCTCAAAACAAATGTAGAATTGTATTACCTTTAAGATTGAGCTCATTTCATGTACGTAGATGCGCTCCGTCTCCAAAAGTTCCTTTAATACATGACCACGTCTAAGGCGTTGTCGCTCAACATCCTAAAAAAATATATAAATTTTAAAATAAAAACATTGATTTAAACAAGAAATAAAAAAAAAAACTGTATCCCACTATAATAAAATAAACCATTTAAATGAATTGAATTCGTGTATGTTGAAAGAAGAAGGGTGATAAACAGATTGACAAAAACAGACAGGTGCCAGCGATTTAAAATATATGTATACTAGCTGTTTGTGCCTACGCGAATGTAAGCACACAGACGGGTCTACCGAGGAACAGTGATAATTCGCACTGTCGGCACGGAGACGCTTTGGAGTTACGCGGCCTCTTCCCGGAGGTCAGAAAGTAAGACTGCGGAGTTATAAGATGGGTTGATAACTAATTTATTGTAAAGTTGGTACATGCTTTTATACTAATTGGAGATGCGGAAATTAAGTATAAAGAATAGTGAAATGGGTTGTATTCTGGAGTAGGACAGTATGTTTTGATTATGGTAGCGGTTAGCGTAGTTGGATCGGCTGACACTGCAGAATGTGCTGACCGCTTGGCGGGTCTTGACTCTGTAGAATATGCTGATCAGTACTTATTACCATCCGTGGGTGCAACTGCGCGCCTGGTACTGTTACCAATTTGGACACTGCTTGATTTGTTGGTGTTGGTCATTTTTAGCAACATTGTGTATGAACATTGTCCCCCCCCATTGAGGGGTACCCTCAATTAAAGCGTTAAGTCGGTTAGCAGCTAACAAGTCAATGAATGCGAGGTAAGTCTGTTGAGGCTCAAGCTTCTGAGTAACGTCCTTCCACTCTTCTGCTGGATGCTCCAATGGTTTTGGTTTCATCAACAATTCAGACGTCTTGTAGTTTAAAGGTTGATGAGTTAATTCGTTTGATTGTCTGCGCCGTTGACGCCAGAATTAATGATGGATCTAATTCGTTGCATCGTCTCTGTAGTTGTCGGATAGCAAAATCCATCTTATAACTCCGAGGTTTTACTTTCTGACCCCCGGGAAGAGGCCGCGTAACTCCAAAGCGTCTCCGTGCCGACAGTGCGAATTATCACTGTTCCTCGGTAGACCCGTCTGTGTGATTATATTCGCGTCGGCACAAACACTAGCTTTACCCGGAGCGACTTCGTTCGCTTAAAATTATTTTATAGTACGGTTGTCAGGACTTTCTTATTTCTTATTAGCGCGTTTTTTTGAAAACCTTTGTGTAAACAACCTATGTAGAAGAACCTTCATGAGAGAGAATCGGAAGGCTACTGGCAGAGCTATATAATAAACTAGCTTTACCCGGAGCGACTTCGTTCGCTTAAAATTTGTTTATAGTACGGTTGTCAGGACTTTCTTATTTCTTATTAGCGCGTTTTTTTGAAAACCTTTGTGCAAACAACCTTTGTAGAAGATCCTTCATGAGAGAGAATCGGAAGGCTACTGGCAGAGCTATATTATAAATGAATGTGATCTATGTAAAAGTAGTGAATTTGTATACTTTCTATCAGTTACAATACTATCAATGCAATTTTAATTTGCGCACAAATGTACACTTTTTTGTAAATTGTTTCAAATTTGTTGTTTTGAATGAAACGAAAACATTTGTAAACACACGAAAAGATTGGCATCTCATACAAAAGTAGCGAAGTAACTTATTATTTTCCGATTCCACATTTGATTGATAATTATTAATTTTAAGCTCGACAAATTTTGCATTGGCTAAAAGGAAATTAATGTTTTTATTTGTATTTAAGCACATTATCTACTTTCAAGTAGAAACACACACACATATTGTGTGTATGTATTGTATTGTACATGTATTGTACACATGCTACAAAATGAAAAATATTTTTTTAAAAATAAAACCTAAGTATTTGATCCACAGGACTGACTATTGATCGAAAATCATATTGATCAGAACAGCAGTTTAAGTTTTTAAAATCCAAACCTAATTTGAACTTAAATTGCCCCTTTCCCCTCCCTATCACACACAGCACTACCCCACCCCTCGTCAGTTTTCTTGGCTGTTGCTCTCTCGGCCGTCGCTCTCTTGGCATCCGCTTTCTGGGTTTCGCTCTCTCGGCAGGCTCCCACAAAATGCAACGCAATAACTTAGAAAATCTAAATAATTTCGTTAAAAATACTTAAAAAAATGTTAAAAACTTGAAAAATAAAACTTAAGCATTTGGGCCATAGAATAACTAATGATCAAAAAATCATCTTGATCGGAGCAGCGGTTTAGATTTATAAAATCGAAAAGTTAATTTTAAATGTAGCCCCCAAATTATGGGGGATATCGAAATTTCTTTTAGATTTCTAATTAGGCCTTTTCAAGACCTAAAATTCTGCAAAATCCAAATTTCGAAATTCCAACCACTTTAGAAGTTAAGCTTAAGTACATCTAATTCTTTTTTGCTCTAAATATGGATGTTGAAGCTGTTTGGGCCACTGGGGGGACATGTCGGATCTTAGTGGGCGCCTACGCCCCCAATGAAATACTGTGCAAAAATTTGGCTGCTGTAGCTCTTAAGGTTTGGGCTGTGGTCGTATCCCCTTAAAAATCGATCTTTAGAGATATATACATTAGACATCTGCATATTATACATGTATATCTTAAAGGAATATATACATATATTAAGAATATATATTTACATTTATTGTATTTACACTCTATTTATACATATGTATATCTATATTAATATTTGTCTTTATCAAAAAATTGGTCAGTAGCAAATTCTACCCAGAACGGATTGACCTAAAAATCTAGAAAAATAAAATTAATTCGGAAATAATTAGGCGCAGAGTGTGACGTACAAATTAAAACAAAAATCGATTTGTTTTTTTTTTTAATTCTTTCTTTTGCCATTTCTCTGTTATAAATGTTGTTAAAATGGTTTTAAAATGTTATGTTCATAATCTTATGGCATAAAGATTGAATTGAAATAACTCTGGAACTGTGGGGTGCATTGGTTTAATTTATATATATATAATCTACGCTTTAATACCTTTCTGTTGATATGCCATATGTCCCAAGAATATTTTTTTGTAATGTACCAAATGGGATAAGAAAAATAAAAGTTAAGCAAGGGTGCATAACAGGCGACATATAATTACAAAAACGGGTTAAGTAAATTGCATTCCAATGCACATATATTTATTTGTTTAATTTTAGAAACATTAGTTTTTTTATTGATTCCGACGAGAGATTGCACCTTAAATCCGACAGCATTAATTTCAGGGCCGAAAAAGAGCGTTCTACGGAGACCTGAGTAGCAGGAACGCAAAGAAGAATAAAGAATTGTTTTTCAGAAAATGCTCCTTAGTGTCTTATGCATGCAATCCCAGCGGGAATGTGAGAAGTTGGTTTTTGTGTTCTTGAAATCCTGTTCCTTTTTGCAGGCGGCGGTGTGGGGATAGATAATTTCTGAGCGTTAAATGGGGGTGGGTTTCTGAGTAGCATCAATATCAGGCCACTTATGCGCTCTGTGGCACTACGATTATAATATTTTTAAACAAAAAATCACAAACTTATAATATTTAAAAATCCTATGATTTACACCAAAAAAAAAAATCTTGTTCTCACATTTAACTTTAATTTTTAGTAATTTTAAAATTCGTAGAAAAAATATTAATAATTTTTAATCAAATAAAATAAACTAAATACTATAATCATAATGTCTATAATCATAATATTTATTGATGATTTTAATTTATTTTATTCACAGTTTTTACCAATTAATAATAATAATGAATGTGGGTAATGTGGTAAGACGATTAAAAAATTTGATCACATTTATCAAGGATTGCCATAAAATTACAAAGGAAAATATTATTGTTTTTTATAATTTTAAACATTTTCTGTGAAATAAAATAATTTGATCGTCAGATCGTGGCAGGTGTGACCCTAACTTACAACGAAATTAACACCAAATTTATCTGCATTTTGCATTTTGGTATTATCAAGTATATGATGCAGGGTCACATCATTTTACATTTCGTCTAAAAAAGTGAAAAAAGTGAAAAATCGTTCGGTTAAATCTAAAAAACAAGAAAAAGGTGTGTGATAATATAAATGTTGTTGCTTAATAATCTTTATTTCAGCGTTACAGAGGTTAGTACCACAGATATTTTCGCCATTAATAAATATAAGCCTCCAGATACTATCTTTAACACAAACTCTGCATTTCAGTGTCACTTGAAATGTTTTTAATCTTCATCAGTGGTAAATGGTGTGCTGTGTTCATTAAATGGTTGTATGAATAGTACTTCAGTACTAACTTAGTTGTTTAACTCAATCAAAATATTACATTTATTTCAGCCAGGCCGATTGAGACTTCTTGGGACCAGAACTGTTGCGCTTGCATTTCCCGTGTGTGATTTTTCTTTTCATAATTCCCATTCCCGACATTAAACATCTGATCAGAGGGTAAATGAACGGCCATGGCAAACTAGACATAATTTCTATAGAGATCCCTTAATTTTGTATGGAGATGTAATAATGGTAATTACTCTTATTATTATTCCTGGTCTTAAACTAATATCTTAATTATTTTTAATATTTTCAGAAGACAGGCTTACAAGACATGGATACCTAAGACGTGCATTCGGCCAAGCAAAAACCGGGAGTGCTTCAGGCATTAACAATTTTTAATTCCAATGCTTCGATTGTAAATATTATTAATAAATACACATACAAATATTACATGAAAAAAAGTTATTTTTTATTGTGGGAAATCAGATACTGCAAAGTATTGGAAAACCAAAACTGGGAGGGTGTGGAAAAGCAGATATTGCAAATAGAGGAAAACCATAACTGAGCACGTGTGGAAAATCTATAATGCGGGAAGTCGAAAAACCAGTGGATTTTGTCCTGCATTCTTCTGCCAGAGATCCAGATAGAAACCTCATTTCCCCCTTACTTTTTGTGTCACCCCCGTGTATTTTGAAACCAGAGATGGAAGAAATGTAAGGGGTGAATGAGGTTTAGTCCCTTCCGCTTATATGGAGAAACCTGATGAAAATATGTTATTTTCCAGAGGAATTTTCCCGGTGGGATGTTATTCGTTCGTCTTGAACTGGTATGTGTTAGTTTTTTGTAAAGATAGTCGGGTTCTTTGGTGTTAATTATTTTGTGCAATGCCACTAGTGCCCTAAATTGGATCCATGATTGAAGATCAACTTCAAAAATCTTGTACGCTTGGACGTAACTATTGCAATTTAAGTAAGAGCGTATCAACTTCTCTGCTGTTACAGAGAAGTTGAACATTCTTATAAGCTTAGAGCACAGAATATCATAGTTCACAGTGCCGAAGGCTTTGCTAAAGTCTAGAAGGGTCAGTAGAGTTACTTTGCCTTCCTCCATGCTTTCCCTGGTTTCCTCCACTATATTCAGCAATGCTGTTACACAACTCCTATTTTTTCTGAAACCTGACTGCGCATTGTTTAACAGACCACTTGTCTCTACATATTTGGTAATTTGCTTGGCCATTAGGTTTTCGCTTAATTTAGACAAATACGGTAGTATAGATATTGGCCTATAGTCACCATTTGCCTTACCAACAGGAAGTATTTTGGCGTCCTTCCATATTTTTGGGAAAGTGGAAGTGGTTAGCACACTATTAACGACAAAAGTAACATGTGGCAAAATTTTTGGTAGTATAATTTTAATAAATTTGGGATTTATGTCATCAAGTTCAACTGCGTTTGATCGTATATTAAGGACCGCTTCAAGTACATCACATTCACTAACACACGAAAAGCTAAATCTACTATCACAGGTTATATCACAGTCATTGTTTATCTCAGTATGATCACAATACTCATTAAATGACACCTCAGGTACTTGGCATTGCACAAATTTTTGGTTTAATTCATTGATGTCCACATCAATTTCCAATGATGGTTTTGGCTTTTTGTCGAGTGTCAACTGCATTTGTAAATTTCGTATTAAAATAAGCGCATTTAAATGAATGAATTAAGTCCGTCACTTTTTTCCGTAAGGCTTTAAACTCTTCATATAAATAATTTGCTTTATACCTTTTCCATTTTTTAAAAGCCGTATCTCTTCGTTTAATTTCACTTTCAATAGTGCTATTAAACCATTGGTGCTAATTTTGTTTCAATATTCTGGTTTTTATAGGAACACAGGTATTATATAAATGCAGTATATTATTTTAGAGACAATCAATTTGCTCATCGACAGAAACAAGACCATACAACACATTCCAGTCACATTGATTATATTCAAACGCTATCAGATTGTAGTCAATATTTTTAAAGTCCCTAAAAGTAAAAGTAATTATCAATAGAAATGTCAAAGGTAATGAATATAAGGTCATGTTTAGAGAATGCTGGTACTGAGACCTGGTCATAGACAAGAACATTGTTAGGTTTGTTTACGGAAAATACGTATAGGAGAGTGTTGCAGGTACTAGTAAAATGCATTGGAAATGACGATAAATTCTTAAGAAGTTGCGGTCCAAGGAAGACCATTCCTTTCTGACTCTTTACTATACAATTTTGTGCTCCTCCTCCTTGGTCCGCGATTTCCTAGGATTTAAATATGAAAATGGCATGGTTGGTTTCTGTGGCGAGCTAAAACTAAAGGTAGATTTGTAATTTAAAAAAAATGCAAAAAGTCAAATATATATGTATTTCAAAACAAATTTCATTTTCCATTTTGCCCTTATGACGTCATGTAAGAATTCGAATGGATTCGAATAAATTCGTCTGAGTTGTTCGTGTTCCCATTTACTCCATTCGTTTTCCATCACCTTTTCTGGTTCGACTGAGTTTTACGTCAGCACACTTATTTATTCAAGCCAGTTTCCGTACACATTCCAACTCATTTAACTCATTTTAAACATTGTCAATTCGAATGCGTATTTTTTGTTATTCATGCAGATGTCTATGAAATTACGAATTCACTATAGTCATTGCCACAGATCACTATGGACGGCAGTCCATGTAGTGACGAAGCGCACCAGGAGAGTGTGCGAAGGCGACTACTATATATACACGAAGAAATGAAAATCTGCTGTGATAGTCCGATCGTAATGAGTAATACACCAATCGAAAGGTATTGCAAAAACTTAAAGGATTGCATACCAAGACTTTAAGAAAATCAATTGGCTTGGGAGAGAGAGCGGTGAAAGTGAAAAAGTGCAAATTTCGAAATTTGGAGCTGTTGGGGCCGGTGGGGATAAATGCCCCCTCGCAATGTTTTAGTTGTGTTCTTATTGAAAATACCCGTCGAATGAGGGGTCATACGATAAAATCCGACGCTCCGTTCAAAAGTTATAGCCAAAATAAGATTTTCTTCTTCTTCCCAAAATGAAAATTTAATTCTGTTTGTCAGTTTGTCCACTTGTCCAAAATATGTTTTTTAAGTTCTGAAAATTTGATATGACGTTCATCACATCGATATAAAAAACTTTTGTTCTACCACTTTTGGAAAAACTAGCTAGTTTAGCGGGAAAACAGCTATAAATAGCTAAAATTCGGAAAGCCGTAACTTCTATACTACTAAAGCTACAGACTTGTGCTGCATCTCGTTTGAAAGGTATTTTTAAATGCTATAAACGCCTTCTATATGCAATTTGTGTAAATGTAATAGTTAAAAAGATATAAACAAAATACCATTTTTTTAAACTTTTTTTTTTGCTTTTTTTTAATTTTCTCAAAAACGGCTCTAACGATTTTCCTTACAACCTTAAACTGTATAGCCCTTGAGATTCCTTAAATTTCGGTATATATCATGTTTATGTAAAAAATCGCGCTTAAAAGTTATTCAGAAACGAAAATAGCCACTTTTGCCAGGTCAAAACAACTTACGCAGCCAAAGCGTTGAATTTAGTATGTGCGTATCCAATTGTTTTAAACCGTTCCATTATACAATTATTAACTTTAATAAATAAAATAAAATAAATAAATAAATAAATAAATGACGAAGCGCACCAGGAGAGTGTGCGAAGGCGACTACTATTATATAGCACGAAAAATTGAAAATCTGCTGTGATAGTCCGATCGTAATGAGTAATACACCAATCGAAAGGTATTGCAAAAACTTAAAGGATTGCATACCAAGACTTTAAGAAAATCAATTGGCTTGGGAGAGAGAGCGGTGAAAGTGAAAAAGTGCAAATTTCGAAATTTGGAGCTGTTGGGGCCGGTGGGGATAAATGCCCCCTCGCAATGTTTTAGTTGTGTTCTTATTGAAAATACCCGTCGAATGAGGGGTCATACGATAAAATCCGACGCTCCGTTCAAAAGTTATAGCCAAAATAAGATTTTCTTCTTCTTCCCAAAATGAAAATTTAATTCTGTTTGTCAGTTTGTCAGTTTGTCCACTTGTCCAAAATATGTTTTTTAAGTTCTGAAAATTTGATATGACGTTCATCACATCGATATAAAAAACTTTTGTTCTACCACTTTTGGAAAAACTAGCTAGTTTAGCGGGAAAACAGCTATAAATAGCTAAAATTCGGAAAGCCGTAACTTCTATACTACTAAAGCTACAGACTTGTGCTGCATCTCGTTTGAAAGGTATTTTTAAATGCTATAAACGCCTTCTATATGCAATTTGTGTAAATGTAATAGTTAAAAAGATATAAACAAAATACCATTTTTTTAAACTTTTTTTTTAGCTTTTTTTTAATTTTCTCAAAAACGGCTCTAACGATTTTCCTTACAACCTTAAACTGTATAGCCCTTGAGATTCCTTAAATTTTGGTATATATCATGTTTATGTAAAAAATCGCGCTTAAAAGTTATTCAGAAACGAAAATAGCCACTTTTGCCAGGTCAAAACAACTTACGCAGCCAAAGCGTTGAATTTAGTATGTGCGTATCCAATTGTTTTAAACCGTTCCATTATACAATTATTAACTTTAATAAATAAAATAAAATAAATAAATAAATAAATAAATAAATAAATAAATAAATAAATAAATAAATAAATAAATAAATAAATAAATAAATAAATAAATAAATAAATAAATAAGTAAATAAGTAAATAAGTAAATAAGTAAATAAGTAAATAAATAAATAAGTAAATAAGTAAATAAGTAAATAAGTAAATAAGTAAATAAGTAAATAAGTAAATAAGTAAATAAGTAAATAAGTAAATAAGTAAATAAGTAAATAAGTAAATAAGTAAATAAGTAAATAAGTAAATAAGTAAATAAGTAAATAAGTAAATAAGTAAATAAGTAAATAAGTAAATAAGTAAATAAGTAAATAAGTAAATAAGTAAATAAGTAAATAAGTAAATAAGTAAATAAGTAAATAAGTAAATAAGTAAATAAGTAAATAAGTAAATAAGTAAATAAGTAAATAAGTAAATAAGTAAATAAGTAAATAAGTAAATAAGTAAATAAGTAAATAAGTAAATAAGTAAATAAGTAAATAAGTAAATAAGTAAATAAGTAAATAAGTAAATAAGTAAATAAGTAAATAAGTAAATAAGTAAATAAGTAAATAAGTAAATAAGTAAATAAGTAAATAAGTAAATAAGTAAATAAGTAAATAAGTAAATAAGTAAATAAGTAAATAAGTAAATAAGTAAATAAGTAAATAAGTAAATAAGTAAATAAGTAAATAAGTAAATAAGTAAATAAGTATAATAATAAATAAGTTATATGGGATGACTTTTAGTCATGGTATGAGGTATACTAATATGTAAATTAAACAAGGGTATAAATAGTCCCTTTAAAAACTTCTGAATCAAACAAAAACACTATAATGAGGTAAATAAATAGTGACAAGTAAATTCAACGTAAAAAAGATCTGATATCATATTTAGTGACGAAAAATAATTGTAAATAAGAAAATATAATAACACTTTCTAAAATTTACTTTTTCGGCACGCTACAATAAGAAAATGTTCGTGTGGGTAAAATCTAAGTAAATATGTATGAAGTGGGCCGAATAAGTAAATTTTAGAAAGTGTTTTTATATTTTCGAATGTAAAATTATTTTTAGTCACAAAATATGATATCAGATCTTTAGTATGTTGAAAGTGCGGTCGTCACTATTTTTACCTAGTAAAGAAGTATTTTTGTTAAATAAATAAATAAGTAAATAAGTAAATAAATAAATAAATAAATAAATAAATAAGTAAATAAGTAAATAAGTAAATAAGTAAATAAGTAAATAAGTAAATAAGTAAATAAGTAAATAAGTAAATAAGTAAATAAGTAAATAAGTAAATAAGTAAATAAGTAAATAAGTAAATAAGTAAATAAGTAAATAAGTAAATAAGTAAATAAGTAAATAAGTAAATAAGTAAATAAGTAAATAAGTAAATAAGTAAATAAGTAAATAAGTAAATAAGTAAATAAGTAAATAAGTAAATAAGTAAATAAGTAAATAAGTAAATAAGTAAATAAGTAAATAAGTAAATAAGTAAATAAGTAAATAAGTAAATAAGTAAATAAGTAAATAAGTAAATAAGTAAATAAGTAAATAAGTAAATAAGTAAATAAGTAAATAAGTAAATAAGTAAATAAGTAAATAAGTAAATAAGTAAATAAGTAAATAAGTAAATAAGTAAATAAGTAAATAAGTAAATAAGTAAATAAGTAAATAAGTAAATAAGTAAATAAGTAAATAAGTAAATAAGTAAATAAGTAAATAAGTAAATAAGTAAATAAGTAAATAAGTAAATAAGTAAATAAGTAAATAAGTAAATAAGTAAATAAGTAAATAAGTAAATAAGTAAATAAGTAAATAAGTAAATAAGTAAATAAGTAAATAAGTAAATAAGTAAATAAGTAAATAAGTAAATAAGTAAATAAGTAAATAAGTAAATAAGTAAATAAGTAAATAAGTAAATAAGTAAATAAGTAAATAAGTAAATAAGTAAATAAGTAAATAAGTAAATAAGTAAATAAGTAAATAAGTAAATAAGTAAATAAGTAAATAAGTAAATAGGTAAATAAGTAAATAATAATAATAACTAAGTTATATGGGGATGACTTTTGGTCATGGTATGAGGTATACTAATATGTAAATTAAACCCAGGGTATAAATTGTCCCTTTAAAAACTTCTGATATCAAACAAAAACACCTCTTAACGAGGTAAAAAAAATAGTGACGACCGCACCTTCAACATACAAAAGATCTGATATCATATTTTGTGACGAAAAATAATTTTACATTCGAAAATATAAAAACACTTTCTAAAATTTACTTTTTCGGCACGCTACAATAGAAAATGTTCGTGTGGGTAAAATCTTATAAATTTGTCTGAAGCGGGCCGAATGAGTAAATTTTAGAAAGTGTTTTTATATTTTCGAATGTAAAATTATTTTTCGTCACAAAATATGATATCAGATCTTTTGTATGTTGAAGGTGCGGTCGTCACTATTTTTTTTACCTCGTTAAGAGGTGTTTTTGTTTGTTCCATGTTATTGACAAGATGTTTTTCGTTTAGAGCATTGCTGTTCATATCCCCCGTCAATATTATATTTCTATACGTCAAAGATATATCACAGAAAAGGGCGAACAATTCAGTATAGTCAGTGGTTCGATTCGGTCGGTAGACACAACCCAGAAGTAATTTTTCTGTTTGGACAGATGCCGCGAGTTCAATAAATAAATATTCTATTGTACTATTTGATTCATTTTTCCTGACTACTTTGGCTTTAAATCTCTTATTTAAATAAATTGCAACACAGTA
>JBAMCF010000696.1:0-247976 GCA_037075285.1 Drosophila lutescens
GTATTGCTATTTTATAGTAAATATGCGCCAAAAACAATATGCTGAAAATGAGAAAAAAACTTACATTGCTTGTATTTATCAACAAAAACAAGAGAGAACGCTATAGTCGGGTGCCCCGACAATCAGATACCCGTTACTCAGGTAAAGGAGTGCGAGGGAGATGGAGATAGAAACTTTGAACACGCATAACTTTTTAACGAATGGTCCGATTTGAAAAATTTCTTCTACATTTCGATAGGTATTGATAAAACACAATAAAACTGCATTTTTACTTTTCCGAAATATTGAAATTTTTAAAATCGTATATAAGCGATTGTGGGCGTTAGGAGGGGCGTGGCACTTTTTAAAACAAACTTGCGCTGCGTAGGAACTCCTAGAATCTGCATGCAAAAACGCCAATCTTCTAGCTTTTATAGTTTCCGAGATCTCAGCGTTCATACAGAAGACAGACGGACAGACAGACAGACGGACAGACGGACAGACAGACAGACAGACGGACAGACGGACATGGCTAGATCGACTCGGCTAGTGATCCTGATCAAGAATATATATACTTTATGGGGTCGGAAACGCTTCCTTCTAGCTGTTACATACTTTTGCACGAATACAATATACCCTTTTACTCTACGAGTATTCAAATAAGAAACTAAATTTTATTGCGGTATTTAATAAATTTGTTTTTTATAAAAACATTTAACAAAAATTAATTAAAAATTTACTGTAGAAAAAATCACTGAAAATAGTCAAGTGGTTCAAATTCCAAGTTATTCCCATTTTCAAAAAGTCGTTTCGGCTTATTTTTATGGTAGGTTAAATCATCACCAGTGACAAAAAATATCAATTTTTTCTGTATTTTTAAGAACTGAAAAACAAAGTTCAAACTTTGATTACTAGAATGTTTCTGTATTGACGGTGGACCATAATTCCTTTTATTTCCTAATGCAGAATTTTATCTACTTTCGCCACATATGACTCTCATTAAGCAACTCCAAAATTTGTATTTTTAAATTAATCGTCACTTTGGGGTCACCGAATTTGGGTGTGCGGCCTAGAGTTAAAATAGAAACGGCGCACAGTAAAGTAGCAGAGGCCAAAAGTGCGAATCAAATTTCTCTCTCTCTCTCTCTCTCTCTCTCTCTCTCTCTCTCTCTCTCTCTCTCTCTCTCTCTTTCATTAATCACATACGATGCATAAAAATTTATTCGTAACAAGTTTAAATCACTTATAAAAAAACCTGATTTACTAAAAATGATTTTTTTAGTATTTTAAATTAATTTTTAGCTTTATAAAATGTGAATTTTCAGCAAATTTTTTTATATTATTATTTTTGCGAATTATTTGTAACTAAAAAATTAAATAAATCATTTTTATGTAGTCCAAAATTTTTCGGAGGATTTTAAACCAAATTTGATTCGGATTGGTCAATTAATTCACCGACAGTAATAACTAAAAACAGTAAGCGCACCTTTTTAGCTTACAAATGTAAAGATATCTCCATAACTATAAACGATAGAGTGTAAAGGAACAAAAGATTCCAACTCTGCCGCCAAAAGATAAAAGTGTATTATACTTCCTAAAATATGCCCAAGAAAGCGCAACATACTATCAAAACCGTTTCTGAAAATTTTAATTTTCTTTGAGGCACAAACAGCACCTCTATTTTTGCACATTTAAAAGTTTATATATCAGAGAAATTTTCAGTAAAATATGAAATCGGCGGAAATCTTGAAAATTTTCCGAGAAATTTTTAAAGATTTCTCAGAATCAGGTTAAATTTAAATAATTTTAAATTAAAAAGTAAAAAATATTTATTAAAAATATATATGAATTTCAAAAAAAAATTTTTGTTTTTAAATGAAAAAAATTAGTTAACCTTTAAAAGAAAACAAATGGTTTCCAGTTTTTTGGTACATGAAAGATTGTTATTTAATATTTTTTAAAAAATGAAGAAAAGTAAAATTTGGATAGTCTTGATGAAATCGTGAATCAAAGTGTAACTTTAAGAAAGATAACTCTGGTCTATAAAACTAAATGCGATTTCAGTTTTAGATTATGAAAGGTCATTCAATGTACCATAAACTGCCATCATTACTTTTAGAGATTTTTGAGATTTGATTTTAACATTAATTCGCAAAATCGGCCTCTGTTACCCCACTGTGCGGCGGCGGCAGGGGGCAAAAGCTGGCCGTCGAATTTGTCGGCGGCCGGCGGAATACGCGGTAAAACAAACATTTTATTTAAATACAAATTTCCATTTTTCTTACTTTACTTATTAAAACAAAAATTAACTCTTCTTTTTCTGAGAGATCCATTATTTAAAAAAAAATTAAACAGAGTTCTTCTGCGAGATCATTATCTCAGTTTTTCTAATTTTTTAAACTAAACAAGAAAGAGCTAACTCGTGGCGACGAAGTTTATATAAATTTCTGTATTAAAATGAAAAGTCAAAGAAAAAGCAATGTACATTTTTATTTTTAACAGTGAACTTAACGCTTTGTTCCTTTATTGTTGAGCCGAACAAGAAACTGTTTCACGTTGATCTTGTTTTAGCGTTAAGTTAAAGAAAACTTTTTTATTATTTATTATTATTATTAGCTTTGAATTTAACTCTGAGCACCGAACTGAACACATGAACACTTTGAACTCAACTGAACTGGATACGTTTGGTTGTCATGATTTATAATTGTTCAATATCAACACGCTAATCAAATTTAAAATAAAAAATCTTACTATTCCTATGGGAGCCTTAAGATATAGTGGTCCGATCCGGCTCCGCTCCGACATATGTACTACCTGCAATAGAAAGAATAATTTTTGGGAAAACTCATTGTGATAGTTTTAAATTGAGAGACTAATAGTTTACATAGAAACGGACAGACGGACATGGCTAGATGGACTCGACTATTGGTGCTGATCAAGAATATATATACTTTATGTGGTCGGAAACGTCTCCTTCACTGCGTTACAATATGCTGATTGAAATTATAATACCCTCAAACAAAACAAAATGCTATGGCGGCGCATGGCAAAAGGGGGGTAGGGTCTTTGGCACCAAAAAAATCGACTAACTTTGCGATTTTTTTCTATAAAAACTGGTTGGATGGATTTAATTCAAACCTTTTGTATATTATTAAGTGTCATTTAAATAATATCCACTAATTTTTATAGCCGATACTATCGGCTAATATATCGGTGGCAAAGCGATTGCTGGAACACTATTAAAAAGGCGTTTTGCGGTGTTCACTGTACCTCCGCTAAAAATGATCGGATTTCCATTTTTGTTTTTACAATTCGCTTAAGAATTAAAAAAACCCGCCCCCTGGGAAGCCCTTTTTTAAATTTTTTATTTTTAAGAATTTTTTCCGAAAGTTCCAAAGTCAAAAATGGGTTTTTCACCTAAAAAAATTGACTTTCGGCTTAAAAATAAAATATTTAAAGTTAAAAAATAAAAAAAAACGCTTCCCAGGGGGCGGGTTTTTTTTAATGCGAAAAAAATATGCGACAAATTTGAAAACGATCGGTTGAGCCGTTTAGAAATGCCGATGAACACGGACTTTCAAAACGTGGTTTCGAGAAAAACGCACTTAAAGATGCACTTACGTACCTAAAGTCTTAGAGGTTAGGGTACTAGTTTTAGCATAACTTCTAAACTTTTTGTCCGATTGACTTACAACTTTTTTTGTATAATCTTAAGATGTTAATCTACAAGAAAAAAATTTAAAAAAAAAATCGAAATTTTTTTTTGCAAGACCCTACCCCCCCCCCTTAAAAAAGACAAAAATCGGCGGCAGCGGCGGAGTGGCTCGGCGGCGTAAATATCTAACTTTAATCTGCTAAACGCTTAAGGTACATTTCGATAACGTAAAAGAACAAATAATATATCAAACATTAAAAAAAATGTTCCCCGACCCCGCAACTGCAGAATTGCTCACGGCTATCGTGGATACATACAAAACCAAAAATGGCTGTACAATTAAAAACAATTACACCGAGTTCATCGTTTTTTTTTAATTATTTGTTAATAAATTATTTCGACTATTTACTACTACCTGATCAGTGATGAAAAATTCATGCATCATGATCAGTGATCATGTTGTTCTGCTTAACGCGACCACTGACTTTCTGTTACCCATTAATCTATTATATACTTCTATAGAATTATAGTTTTTGACAAAAAAGCCAAATTATTTTTGATACATCTTTAAAACTATTTTATTAAGCCAAAATATGTGTATCATTTAAAAACATTAGTAGTTAAGAGGTTGTAAAACAGAAGTTTCTTATTTTAAGTTGCCTAATAAAGAAAAATTGTTTTCTGGATCCTAAAATAAACAAGAGAGAGCGCTATAGTCGGGTGCCCCGACTATTAGATACCCGTTACTCAGCTAAATTGAGTGCGAGTGGAGATTAAGATATGAAATTTTGATCGCGCATAACTTTTAACGAATGGTCCGATATGAAAAATTTCATTTACATTTCAATAAGTATTGATAAACACAATAAGAATGCAATTTTACTTTTCGAAATATTTAAGGTGTGGGACTTCAGACACCTTCTAAAATCGTTTAAGGCGATCGTGGGCGTTAGAGGGGGTGGCGCTTGGATAAAACAAACTTGCGCTGCATAGGAAGCCCAAGAATATGTGTGATTAATCCCAACCTTCTAGCTTTTGTAGTTTCCGAGATCTCAGCGTTCATACGGACGGACAGACAGACGGACATGGCTACATCGACTCGGCTAGTGATCCTGACCAAGAAAATATATACTTTAAGGGGGTCGGAAACGCTTCATTCTCCCTGTTACATACTTTTGCACGAATACAATATACCCTTTTACTCTACGAGTAACGTAGTATCGCAAAAATCTTAATAAAATCATAACTTTTGAACGGATTCTAATGGGACAAAGCTGAACTCGTTCTAAGCGAATTTTAACAATTAAAAAATTTTATTTAAATATAAATTCGTTCGGATCCACCAGTCTCCCTAATGCTAATTTTCTAACTTTTCTTTTTTTTTACTTTCACTAAAGTTTTTCCTAAACCAATAAAGTTCTGAAATGTTGTAGAATCAAAATATGAAGGTAATACCTTTTGATCGGCGTATTACTTGTTTCAATCTGACTATCCTAGCAAATTTTCAATTCTGCGGCTATACTCAGTAGTCTCCCTTGTACCTCTAGGTGCGATTCGTCACTCCGTGTTAACTTTAACTGGTAGAGTTGAAATTAATTTCTCTGTACCCCCAAAAAGCAGACTTTATACATCCCATATTTAACTTACATTTATATTTGAAGGCATAGATCCTCGCATAATTTCTGGCGGTTCCGCTTCGAAACCAATATCGCCAAAACCATCATCTTGTAAAGAAATCGTCAAGCTGCCGTAATCTTCTCTCATTGTTATCTCGTCAGCTCTAGACTGATTAATGGAAAATTGAGCTTCAATATCAATATCGTTTAGTTCGGGCAACGCTGTATCAAAGTCATGAAAAACTTCAGGCAGTGTTATTGCATTAACATTCGCTTCTCTGTGACCTTCTGGTAGGTCGACCATGCCAGGTCGAAAAGCCATCTACAAAAATAAGTATTACAAATAGGTACATACACACATCGATGATTTAATAAATGGTATCTACCTTAATCTTTAACAAATGCTTCATTGCAATCAGCTAATAAATACTTAGCTTTTCTTGAATAAATGCGCACAACTCCCAACAACAAATGACCAGACGTTCTTAGCGCCAGTTTTACTTTGGGCTGCAGAATGCCTTCTACTGATTTTTCAATATTAGTTTCAAACACATGGGCTTTCGTTATCTTTTTGTCCCAATGTGCTGCTAACCAGATCCTGGCCAACGGACCTTTCTTGGCCAAAATAATGTGCTCATAAAACATTTTAATATGTGTAATTTTTAATTTTATTTAAAATGTCTTCATTTGGCTTCATATCCAAGGAATATTTCTTTTAATTACATAGATACTTATCGATAACATGGGGATACTTTATGGTGCTAAGATAGCAATATGAGTCTTATATTATTATGAACTGTGTGTACTAGAATTGCCATTCGTGTTTCAAGGCCTCTTAGAAGCCTGTTCATACATAAGGAATTTCTGCAACAGCGACAAAATTCAGCATCAGCGAACTTAAATAAGAACTAGTTCAATGAAAAATGACTAGAGCGCTGCAGAAAAGTGTGCCCTTGTATCAAAGGATCAGTGGGTGATTTCTGTTCCTCGCATTTCATTGGAAATTTCAGTGCTGCTGTAGAACTATCTTTAAAAAATAAAATGTAAGTTGATTATAATTATTTCATTTTTAGGCATTTCAAGAAAAAATGGAAAAACTGATTTTTTTTCGTAATAAGTATTAAATATATTATATGAGGGAATAATCCCCCTCTGATACAAAATTAAAGACAATTTTTGTATTTAAAAAGTATGCAACACAAATTTGGTTTGACCGTCACTGATTGACCTTTTTATACTGCTGCTATAATAATTGAGCAAAATTGTACTTTTAAGATTCAATTTTGCTTATGTGGTTATTCCACGACACTGATCGGCTCATTCGGTAGAGCAATCAAAAGAGGCATTGAAAGGGACAAATATATATACATTTACTGGGATTAGTATGGATAAGATGGCATGGTCACTTGAAATTTAAACGTTAAATTTAAAATTTATTTAAAACTCGCCAATAATCATTATTTTTGATCAAAAAAACAAAATAAAACTCAAAAATAATCATTATTTCTGATCGGAAATAAAACTCAAAAATAATGATTTTTTTTTTATTTTTATGATTTCTATACCGATTTTGGGCGTTGTTTTTACGTAGTCCTATAAAACGAATGCAGACGTACCACCTCTGACAATAAAAGCTTAAACTTGCCTTCTGCATCCCGTTAAATGGTATTTTAATTTTAGTCAGTAAAGGAGGATACTTCCAGCCTTTGTTTATGTTTATGTATTAAAACATGGATTTCAGTCGAAATGCTCTTTTCCTTCTTATCTTAATTAAGGCCGCGAATTCTTCAACACAACCTGGAATAACATTTAACAAAGTAAAACTCCTTTTTAGAAATTTAGTTATCGGGTCTTCCCACAGAGCTCCATCCACCAACCGTTGAACGGAAAATTGCCGTTCCGAAAATTTCCCAGTTAGTCCGCCATCCAACTTTGACGGACTTTGACGGGCTCATTTATGCGGTAGTTAGGCAATGATTTTTCGGTGCAACTCTGAATTCTGAATTTACTAAGGCTCAGATGACACATTCAATTTTTAGCGTCAATTTATTGTGACAATTTTTCATTTGTGTGAGTTTAAAGAAGTGCAAGCGAGTCAGGATTATATTGATATCGCGCCATTATTATTGGTGTTAGTAGTAGAGCAGCCAAAAATATTTGATTCTTTCTCGCGCTCGTTTGAAGTCCCATTAAAGAAAAATTGATACAATAAATTGACGTTAAAAATTTAATGTGTCATATGAGCCTAAGAAACAATAATAAATCGAATTTTACATGTTTTAAGTTCCGTGAAACTTTTCACCAAATAACAGCTGTTTGAAAATTCAACAAGAACCATTTTGTGTCGTTCCGTTAATTGCTGAAATTTTCTGTTGAATTTTCAACAATTCAACAGTTTAGGGAATCCCCTTATTAAGCTCATTGTTTTTTGGCTATTGTTGAATTATTGGGTTGCTAAGAGTGGGCCAAAATGTAAGCTGTTCTGCGTACGAAAACATAATGTTTGCAGCAAAGTCTCAGAATATGTTCTGCACTTCGGAAATAATAACTTATATTAATTAAAAGTGTACTATGTACTCCTATGTATTCCAAAGTTGCTATAAATTACCAAAACAGCACCAAATTGAGTTTGTTTACAAGTTTTTCATATTAACATTGGCTAGACAGAGGCGTAGGAAGAGCGGAGTGTGGGGTTCGGGAGGTTGGGCTCTCCCCCAGTCAGCAATATGTATGCATACTCGTTATGGGATATCCCACCGGGAAAATTCCTCTGGAAAATAACATATTTTCATCAGGTTTCTCCATACAAGAGTAAGAGACAAAACCTCATTTACCCCTTTCATTTCTTCCATCTCTGGTTTCAAAATACACGGGGGTGACACAAAAAGTAAGGGGGAAATGACGTTTCTATCTGGATCTCTGGCAGTAGAATGCAGGCCAAAATCCACTGGTTTTTCGACTTCCCGCATTATAGATTTTCCACACGTGCTCAGTTATGGTTTTCCTCTATTTGCAATATCTGCTTTTCCACACCCTCCCAGTTTTGGTTTTCCAATACTTTGCAGTATCTGATTTCCCACAATAAAAAATGATTTTTTTATGTAATATTTATATATGTATTTATTAATAATATTTACAATTGTTAATGCCTGAAGCATTACCGGTTTTTGCTTGGCCGAATGCAGGTCTAAGGTATCCATGTCTTGTAAGCCTGTCTTCTGAAAATATCAAAAATAATTAAGATATGAATTTAAGACCAGGAATAATAATAAGAGTAATTACCATTATTACATCTCCATACAAAATTAAGGGATCTCTCCAGAAATTATGCCTAGTTTGTCATGGCCGATCATTTACCCTCTGATCAGAGGTTTAATGTCGGGGATGGGAATTATGAAAAGAAAAAATCACACACGGGAAATGTAAGCGCATCAGTTCTGTTCCCAAGAAGTCTCAATCGGCCTGGCTGAAATAAATGTAATATTTTGATTGAGTTAAACAACTAAGTTAGTAATGAAGTACTATTCATCCAACCATTTAATGAACACCGCACACCATTTACCACAGATGAAGGTTAAAAACATTTCAAGTGACACTGGAATGCAGAGTTTGTGTTAAAGATAGCATCTGGAGGCTTATATTTATTAATGGCGAAAATATCTGTGATACTAACCTCTGTAACGCTGAAATTAAGATTATTAAACGACAACATTTATTTTATCACTCACCTTTTTCTTGTTTTTTTAGATTAAAATTAACTATTTTCACTTTTTTCACTTTTTAACCAAATTTTAAAATTTATGTGACCGTGCATCATATATTTGATAATACCAACATTCCGAAGAAGATAATTGGTCATAATTTCGTTTAACTTAGGGTCATACTTTTCCCGCGAATAAATATTTCCTTTAAATAATATTTTTCAGGGGCCGTAATCATTAAAGGTTTCGTATATTACAGGTATAGTAGGTATTTTTCGCCAATTTGATTCCATGTTAAGTGTTATCAATACTACCAACACAATTTTTATTTTTTTACATATAATTTATTTTATTTCATAGAAAATGTTTAAAAATGTAAAAAACCAATAATAGTTTCTATGTAAGTTAATTGCAATCCTTGATAAATTTGATCAAATATTTTGATCGTCTGACATTGGCTTTATTCTATAATTTTCTTGAGTCGTGTCACCATTTTTGTTGTTATTTGTATTATTTATTCAATATTTATGAATATTTTAAAAAATCCTGGTTGTAGCTTCGAAATCAAATTGGCGAAAAATACCTACTATACCTGTAATATACGAAACCTTTAATGATTACGGCCCCTGAAAAATATTATTTAAAGCAAATATTTATTCGCAGGAAAAGTATGACCCTAAGTTACAACGAAATTATGACCAATTATTATCTTTCTTCGGAATGTTGGTATTATCAAATATATGATGCACGGTCACATAAATTTTAAAATTTGGTTCAAAAAGTGAAAAAAGTGAAAATAGTTAATTTTAATCTAAAAAAACAAGAAAAAGGTGAGTGATAAAATAAATGTTGTCGTTTAATAATCTTAATTTCAGCGTTACAGAGGTTAGTATCACAGATATTTTCGCCATTAATAAATATAAGCCTCCAGATGCTATCTTTAACACAAACTCTGCATTCCAGTGTCACTTGAAATGTTTTTAACCTTCATCTGTGGTAAATGGTGTGCGGTGTTCATTAAATGGTTGGATGAATAGTACTTCATTACTAACTTAGTTGTTTAACTCAATCAAAATATTACATTTATTTCAGCCAGGCCGATTGAGACTTCTTGGGAACAGAACTGATGCGCTTACATTTCCCGTGTGTGATTTTTTCTTTTCATAATTCCCATCCCCGACATTAAACCTCTGATCAGAGGGTAAATGATCGGCCATGACAAACTAGGCATAATTTCTGGAGAGATCCCTTAATTTTGAATGGAGATGTAATAATGGTAATTACTCTTATTATTATTCCTGGTCTTAAATTCATATCTTAATTATTTTTGATATTTTCAGAAGACAGGCTTACAAGACATGGATACCTTAGACCTGCATTCGGCCAAGAAAAAACCGGTAATGCTTCAGGCATTAACAATTGTAAATATTATTAATAAATACATATATAAATATTACATAAAAAAAATCATTTTTTATTGTGGGAAATCAGATACTGCAAAGTATTGGAAAACCAAAACTGGGAGGGTGTGGAAAAGCAGATATTGCAAATAGAGGAAAACCATAACTGAGCACGTGTGGAAAATCTATAATGCGGGAAGTCGAAAAACCAGTGGATTTTGGCCTGCATTCTACTGCCAGAGATCCAGATAGAAACGTCATTTCCCCCTTACTTTTTGTGTCACCCCCGTGTATTTTGAAACCAGAGATGGAAGAAATGAAAGGGGTAAATGAGGTTTTGTCTCTTACTCTTGTATGGAGAAACCTGATGAAAATATGTTATTTTCCAGAGGAATTTTCCCGGTGGGATATCCCATAACGAGTATGCATACATATTGCTGACTGGGGGAGAGCCCAACCTCCCGAACCCACACTCCGCTCTTCCTACGCCTCTGTCTAGCCAATGTTAATATGAAAAACTTGTAAACAAACTCAATTTGGTGCTGTTTTGGTAATTTATAGCAACTTTGGAATACATAGGAGTACATAGTACACTTTTAATTAATATAAGTTATTATTTCCGAAGTGCAGAACATATTCTGAGACTTTGCTGCAAACATTATGTTTTCGTACGCAGAACAGCTTACATTTTGGCCCACTCTTAGCAACCCAATAATTCAACAATAGCCAAAAAACAATGAGCTTAATAAGGGGATTCCCTAAACTGTTGAATTGTTGAAAATTCAACAGAAAATTTCAGCAATTAACGGAACGACACAAAATGGTTCTTGTTGAATTTTCAAACAGCTGTTATTTGGTGAAAAGTTTCACGGAACTTAAAACATGTAAAATTCGATTTATTATTGTTTCTTAGGCTCATATGACACATTAAATTTTTAACGTCAATTTATTGTATCAATTTTTCTTTAATGGGACTTCAAACGAGCGCGAGAAAGAATCAAATATTTTTGGCTGCTCTACTACTAACACCAATAATAATGGCGCGATATCAATATAATCCTGACTCGCTTGCACTTCTTTAAACTCACACAAATGAAAAATTGTCACAATAAATTGACGCTAAAAATTGAATGTGTCATCTGAGCCTTAGTAAATTCAGAATTCAGAGTTGCACCGAAAAATCATTGCCTAACTACCGCATAAATGAGCCCGTCAAAGTCCGTCAAAGTTGGATGGCGGACTAACTGGGAAATTTTCGGAACGGCAATTTTCCGTTCAACGGTTGGTGGATGGAGCTCTGTGGGAAGACCCGATAACTAAATTTCTAAAAAGGAGTTTTACTTTGTTAAATGTTATTCCAGGTTGTGTTGAAGAATTCGCGGCCTTAATTAAGATAAGAAGAAAAGAGCATTTCGACTGAAATCCATGTTTTAATACATAAACATAAACAAAGGCTGGAAGTATCCTCCTTTACTGACTAAAATTAAAATACCATTTAACGGGATGCAGAAGGCAAGTTTAAGCTTTTATTGTCAGAGGTGGTACGTCTGCATTCGTTTTATAGGACTACGTAAAAACAACGCCCAAAATCGGTATAGAAATCATAAAAATAAAAAAAAAATCATTATTTTTGAGTTTTATTTCTTCCGATCAGAAATAATGATTATTTTTGAGTTTTATTTTGTTTTTTTGATCAAAAATAATGATTATTGGCGAGTTTTAAATAAATTTTAAATTTAACGTTTAAATTTCAAGTGACCATGCCATCTTATCCATACTAATCCCAGTAAATGTATATATATTTGTCCCTTTCAATGCCTCTTTTGATTGCTCTACCGAATGAGCCGATCAGTGTCGTGGAATAACCACATAAGCAAAATTGAATCTTAAAAGTACAATTTTGCTCAATTATTATAGCAGCAGTATAAAAAGGTCAATCAGTGACGGTCAAACCAAATTTGTGTTGCATACTTTTTAAATACAAAAATTGTCTTTAATTTTGTATCAGAGGGGGATTATTCCCTCATATAATATATTTAATACTTATTACGAAAAAAAATCAGTTTTTCCATTTTTTCTTGAAATGCCTAAAAATGAAATAATTATAATCAACTTACATTTTATTTTTTAAAGATAGTTCTACAGCAGCACTGAAATTTCCAATGAAATGCGAGGAACAGAAATCACCCACTGATCCTTTGATACAAGGGCACACTTTTCTGCAGCGCTCTAGTCATTTTTCATTGAACTAGTTCTTATTTAAGTTCGCTGATGCTGAATTTTGTCGCTGTTGCAGAAATTCCTTATGTATGAACAGGCTTCTAAGAGGCCTTGAAACACGAATGGCAATTCGAGTACACACAGTTCATAATAATATAAGACTCATATTGCTATCTTAGCACCATAAAGTATCCCCATGTTATCGATAAGTATCTATGTAATTAAAAGAAATATTCCTTGGATATGAAGCCAAATGAAGACATTTTAAATAAAATTAAAAATTACACATATTAAAATGTTTTATGAGCACATTATTTTGGCCAAGAAAGGTCCGTTGGCCAGGATCTGGTTAGCAGCACATTGGGACAAAAAGATAACGAAAGCCCATGTGTTTGAAACTAATATTGAAAAATCAGTAGAAGGCATTCTGCAGCCCAAAGTAAAACTGGCGCTAAGAACGTCTGGTCATTTGTTGTTGGGAGTTGTGCGCATTTATTCAAGAAAAGCTAAGTATTTATTAGCTGATTGCAATGAAGCATTTGTTAAGATTAAGGTAGATACCATTTATTAAATCATCGATGTGTGTATGTACCTATTTGTAATACTTATTTTTGTAGATGGCTTTTCGACCTGGCATGGTCGACCTACCAGAAGGTCACAGAGAAGCGAATGTTAATGCAATAACACTGCCTGAAGTTTTTCATGACTTTGATACAGCGTTGCCCGAACTAAACGATATTGATATTGAAGCTCAATTTTCCATTAATCAGTCTAGAGCTGACGAGATAACAATGAGAGAAGATTACGGCAGCTTGACGATTTCTTTACAAGATGATGGTTTTGGCGATATTGGTTTCGAAGCGGAACCGCCAGAAATTATGCGAGGATCTATGCCTTCAAATATAAATGTAAGTTAAATATGGGATGTATAAAGTCTGCTTTTTGGGGGTACAGAGAAATTAATTTCAACTCTACCAGTTAAAGTTAACACGGAGTGACGAATCGCACCTAGAGTGTGCACGAGGAGACTACTGAGTATAGCCGCAGAATTGAAAATTTGCTAGGATAGTCAGATTGAAACAAGTAATACGCCGATCAAAAGGTATTACCTTCATATTTTGATTCTACAACATTTCAGAACTTTATTGGTTTAGGAAAAACTTTAGTGAAAGTAAAAAAAAAGAAAAGTTAGAAAATTAGCATTAGGGAGACTGGTGGATCCGAACGAATTTATATTTAAATAAAAATTTTTAATTGTTAAAATTCGCTTAGAACGAGTTCAGCTTTGTCCCATTAGAATCCGTTCAAAAGTTATGATTTTATTAAGATTTTTGCGATACTACGTTACTCGTAGAGTAAAAGGGTATATTGTATTCGTGCAAAAGTATGTAACAGGGAGAATGAAGCGTTTCCGACCCCTTAAAGTATATATTTTCTTGGTCAGGATCACTAGCCGAGTCGATGTAGCCATGTCCGTCTGTCTGTCCGTCCGTATGAACGCTGAGATCTCGGAAACTACAAAAGCTAGAAGGTTGGGATTAATCACACATATTCTTGGGCTTCCTATGCAGCGCAAGTTTGTTTCATCCAAGCGCCACCCCCCTCTAACGCCCACGATCGCCTTAAACGATTTTAGAAGGTGTCTGGCGCCCACACCTTTAAAGATTTCGAAAAAGTAAAATTGCATTCTTATTGTGTTTATCAATACTTATTGAAATGTAAATGAAATTTTTCATATCGGACCATTCGTTAAAAAGTTATGCGCGATCAAAATTTTATATCTTAATCTCCCTCGCACTCAATTTAGCTGAGTAACGGGTATCTAATAGTCGGGGCACCCGACTATAGCGCTCTCTCTTGTTTATTTTAGGATCCAGAAAACAATTTTTCTTTATTAGGCAACTTAAAATAAGAAACTTCTGTTTTACAACCTCTTAACTACTAATGTTTTTAAATGATACACATATTTTGGCTTAATAAAATAGTTTTAAAGATGTATCAAAAATAATTTGGCTTTTTTGTCAAAAACTATAATTCTATAGAAGTATATAATAGATTAATGGGTAACAGAAAGTCAGTGGTCGCGTTAAGCAGAACAACATGATCACTGATCATGATGCATGAATTTTTCATCACTGATCAGGTAGTAGTAGATAGTCGAAATAATTTATTAACAAATAATTAAAAAAAAACGATGAACTCGGTGTAATTGTTTTTAATTGTACAGCCATTTTTGGTTTGTATGTATCCACGATAGCCGTGAGCAATTCTGCAGTTGCGGGGTCGGGGAACATTTTTTTTTAATGTTTGATATATTATTTGTTCTTTTACGTTATCGAAATGTATCTTAAGCGTTTAGCAGATTAAAGTTAGACATTTACGCCGCCGAGCCACTCCGCCGCCGCCGCCGATTTTTGTCTTTTTTAAGGGGGGGGTAGGGTCTTGCAAAAAAAAAATTTCGATTTTTTTTTTAAATTTTTTTCTTGTAGATTAACATCTTAAGATTATACAAAAAAAGTTGTAAGTCAATCGGACAAAAAGTTTAGAAGTTATGCTAAAACTAGTACCCTAACCTCTAAGACTTTAGGTACGTAAGTGCATCTTTAAGTGCGTTTTTCTCGAAACCACGTTTTGAAAGTCCGTGTTCATCGGCATTTCTAAACGGCTCAACCGATCGTTTTCAAATTTGTCGCATATTTTTCTGCATTAAAAAAACCCGCCCCCTGGGAAGCGTTTTTTTTTATTTTTTAACTTTAAATATTTTATTTTTAAGCCGAAAGTCAATTTTTTTAGGTGAAAAACCCATTTTTGACTTTGGAATTTCGGAAAAAATTCTTAAAAATAAAAAATTTAAAAAAGGGCTTCCCAGGGGGCGGGTTTTTTTAATTCTTAAGCGAATTGTAAAAACAAAATGGAAATCCGATCATTTTTAGCGGAGGTACAGTGAACACCGCAAAACGCCTTTTTTTAATAGTGTTCCAGCAATCGCTTTGCCACCGATATATTAGCCGATAGTATCGGCTATAAAAATTTAGTGGATATTATTTAAATGACACTTAATAATATACAAAAGGTTTGAATTAAATCCATCCAACCAGTTTTTATAGAAAAAATCGCAAAGTTAGTCGATTTTTTGGTGCCAAAGACCCTACCCCCCCCTTAAGGCGCCGCCGCCATAGCATTTTGTTTTGTTTGAGGGTATTATAATTTCAATCAGATATTGTAACGCAGTGAAGGAGACGTTTCCGACCACATAAAGTATATATATTCTTGATCAGCACCAATAGTCGAGTCCATCTAGCCATGTCCGTCTGTCCGTTTCTATGCGAACTAGTCTCTCAGTTTTAAAGCTATCGCAATGAAACTTTCCCAAAAGTCTTCTTTCTATTGCAGGTAGTACATATGTCGGAGCGAGCCGGATCGGACCACTATATCTTAAGGCTCCCATAGGAATAGTAAGATTTTTTTATTTTAAATTTTATGTAGGCGTGTTGATATTGAACAATTATAAATCATGACAACCAAAACGTATCCAGTTCAGTTGAGTTCAAAGTGTTCATGTGTTCAGTTCAGTGCTCAGAGTTAAATTCAAAGCTAATAATAATAATAAATAATAAAAAAGTTTTCGGTTTAGCTTAACGCTAAAACAGATCAACGTGAAAACAGTTTCTTGTTCGGCTCAACAATAAAGGAACAAAGCGTTAAGTTCACTGTTAAAAATAAAAATGTACATTGCTTTCTTTGACTTTTCATTTTAACTGCAAGGGTATATAAACTTCGGCTTGCCGAAGTTAGCTTCCTTTCTTGTTTAGTTTAAAAATTAGAAAAATGAAGATAATGATCTCGCAGAAGAACTCTGTTTAATTTTTTTTTAAATAATGGATCTCTCAGAAAAAGAAGAGTTATTTTTGTTTTAATAAGGAAAGTAAAAAAAATGGAAATTTGTATTTAAATAAAATGTTTGTTTTACCGCGTACCCCGCCGGCCGCCGACAAATTCGACGGCTTAGCTGCCGCTGCCGCCGCCGCACAGTGGGGTAACAGAGGCCGATTTTGCGAATTAATGTTAAAATCAAATCTCAAAAATCTCTAAAAGTAATGATGGCAGTTTATGGTACATTGAATGACCTTTCATAATCTAAAACTGAAATCGCATTTAGTTTTATCAGACCAGAGTTATCCTTTCTTAAAGTTACACTTTGATTCACATTTCATCAAGACTATCCAAATTTTACTTTTTCTTCATTTTTAAAAAAATATTAAACTAACAATCTTTAATGTACCAAAAAACTGGAAATGCCATTGTTTTCTTTTAAAGGTTAACTAATTTTTCATTTAAAAACAAAAATTTAGAATTCATATATTATATTTTTAATAAATATTTTTTATACACCTTTTTAATTTAAAATTATTTAAATTTAACCTGATTCTGAGAAATCTTTAAAGATTTCTCGGAAGAGCCGGGTTTCGCCGATTTCATATTTTACTGAAAATTTCTCTGATATATAAACTTTTAAATGTGCAAAAATAGAGGTGCTGTTTTGTGCCTCAAAAATTAAAAATTTTCCAGAAACGGTTTTATTAGTATGTTTGCCTTTCTTGGGCATATTTTAAGGAAGTATAATACACTTTTACTATCTTTTTGGCAGCAGAGTTGGAATCTTTTGTTCCTTTACCTCTATCGTTTATAGTTATGGAGATATCTTTACATTTGTAAGATAAAAAGGTGCGCTTACTGTTTTAGTTATTGTCGGTGAATTAATTGACCAATCCGAATCAAATTTGGTTTAAAATCCTCCGAAAAATTTTGGACTACATAAGAAATGATTTTATTTAATTTTTTAGTTACAAATAATTAAAGAAAATAATAATATAAAAAAAATTTGCTGAAAATGCATTTTACTAAAGCTAAAAATTAATTTAAAATACTAAAAAAATCATTTTTTTAGTAAATCAGGTTTTTTTTTATAAGTGATTTAAACTTGTTACGAATAAATTTTTTTGGCCATCGTATTATGCTTGATTAATTTGATTCGCACTTTTGGCCTCTGCTACCCCACTGTGCGCCGTTTCTATTTTAACTCTAGGCCGCACACTGGGGTGAGCGACCCCAAAAGTGACGATTAATTCAAAATACAAATTTTGGAGTTGCTTAATGAGAGTCATATGTGGCGAAAGTAGATAAAATTCTGCATTAGGAAGTAAAAGAATTATGGTCCTACGTCTTACAGAAACCTCACAATGATAATCCAAAGTTTAAACTTTGTTTTTTCGTTCTTAAAAATACGAAAAAATTGATATTTTTTGTCACTTTGAGTGATGATTTATGCCATAAAAATAAACCGAAACAACTTTTTGAAAATGGGAATAATAAATTTGAACCCTTGACTATTTTTACAAATTTTTTAATTAATTTTTTGTTAAATGTTTTTATAAAAAACAAATTTATTAGAAATACCTGTAAAATTTGAAGTTTGTATACCCGTTACTCGTAGAGTAAAAGGGTATATTGTATTCGTGCAAAAGTTTGTAACAGCTAGAAGGAAGCGTTTCCGAACCCATAAAGTATGTATATTCTTGATCAGGATCACTAGCCGAGTCTAGCCATTTCCGTCTGTCTGTCCGTCTGTCTGTCTGTATGAACGCTGAGATTTCGGAAACTATAAAAGCTAGAAGATTGGCCTTTTGCATGCAGATTCTAGGAGTTCCTACGCAGCGCAAGTTTGTTTTAAAAAAGTGCCACGCCCCCTCTAACGCCCACAATCGCTTATATACGATTTTAAAAATTTAAATATTTCGGAAAAGTAAAAATGCAGTTTTATTGTGTTTATCAATACCTATCGAAATGTAGAAGAAATTTTTCAAATCGGACCATTCGTTAAAAAGTTATGCGTGATCAAAAATTCTATCTCCATCTCCCTTGCACTCCCTTTACCTGAGTGACGGGTATCTGATAGTCAGGGCACCCGACTATAACGTTCTCTCTTGTTTTATTTAATAAATACAAGCAATACTAGGTTTTTTCTCATTTTCAGCATATTGTTTTTGGCGCATATTTACTATAAAATCCATCGATTCTTAGTATTCTTAATAGATGTAGTCTAAATAAATACATAAACGATTCGGGTAAATTTTTAGCGCTATTAATGAACAATTACCAGTTACCAGTGCAAAAGTATGTAACAGCTAGAAGGAAGCATTTCCGACCCTATAAAGTATATATATTCTTGATCAGGGTCACTAGCCGAGTCGATATAGCCATGTCTGTCTGTCACTCTGTCTGTCCGTCTGTCTGTATGAACGCTGAGATCTCGGAAACTAAAAGCTAGAGGATTGGTATTTGGCATGAAGATTCTTGGAGTTCCTACGCAGCGCAAGTTTGTTTCAAAAGGGTGCCACGCCCCCTCTAACGCCCACAATCGCTTATATACGGTTTTAAAAATTTTTTGCTTTAGAAAAAAATTTCTACATGAAGTAGGTTCAGACAAAGGGCAATTTCATTACAAACTTTTCTGTAAAAGCACAATGATGATCGAAGCATTACTTTTTGAGATACACTCTCCGCAGCATGGTTTCGAGAAAAACGCATTTAAAGTACTGCACAAGGTGTCGACATCCTGGTATAAGTTCCAAAATAGTTCGAATTTCTACGTGAAATTTTCATGACACATTCTTAAAGAGCTATTTTACCAATTTGAGAAATAAGAAAAAATTTAACAGTCGAAATTTGCCGCCCCTGAAAATTTTCCGGCCTAGACAGCTGCCTATTGCCTATATGGAAAATCCGCCACTGCATGTAATAGTTTAAAACCAAATTGTAGCCAAACAACAAATCGAGTTTGTTATATCATATGAAATTTGAAGATTCAAAATCAGAACTCTTTGTTACATAGCTCAACTGCCTTCTTAAACTAATAATTATTATAATTGTATACAGGAAACAAAATATAACTAAATTACACAGGTCGACAAAATCAGAACTTTTTTTTGGCCCAAGACTAAACGCTACAAAAATAGAAAGGATTTTAGCTGTAGATTACTACCTCATACTTGGAATCTTTTCATCACGTCACAGTACTGAGAAATCCGTGGTCAAAGTTCCAAATTTTTGATTTATAGTCACTTTTTGTGGCCTAATAAAAACTAAACTCTTTGTAGCCCAGAGACACAATTTGGTGGAAATGGTACTTTGAATCTTTAACTTTAACAGGGTCTAATCACTAAGTTGGGCGCCCTCTACTTCTTGAGTTACAATGCATTTTACAAAGGTCAATATTTTTAATGTATTGTGTGTGTAGGATTCTAGTTTCAACAAGGAAAATATGAGGCTACTATAGATGGAAAAAAGTGACAAAACTAACCTTAGTAAAATCCTTTGTAGCAAAAGAAGTAGAGGTCGCCCAACTTGGTGATTGACAACTCTTGAAGTTAAAGGTTCAAAGAACCATTTCCGCTCAATTGTGACTCTGGGCTACGAAGGGGTTTCTTGCTATTAAATTTTGAACTTTGCCCACGGTTTTCTCAAAACTGTGATGTAATGGAAAGTTTCCAAGTATGAGGTAGTAATCTACAGCTTTAATCCTTTCAGGTTTTGCAGCTTTTAGTCTTGGGCTATTTTTTTGTCGACCTGTGTTATTAACCACAAATACTACTTTACTCTGACTCACACTCCTTACATTGTTGCGATAGTAAAAAAATAACAAAACAAAGACAAAAACAAAAATTAATAAGAAAATAAGAAATAAAATTATACTCTGACCATGGCAACCACATAAAAACATTGAACATTACATTATTGAATTTGAAATAAAACTGGACCTTTTTTTGACCTAAACAAAATAGATCAAAATATGCATAGCATATTCCTTAACCTTTTTTGACCTAAAAAAATGCATATTTCCGATATGTCATAATTTTCCTAAAGTTTGTACTTTTATAAGTTTATTGAATTTTTTTTAGATTTTTCAGACCGCAAACAAAAAGAACCTAAAATTCGATGTTGTTGTTTGTTACTTAATAATTTTTGAACGCGAATTTTCATGCATATGTGCAGCATGTCAAAATTTAATAAGTAGACATCGGATTTTAGGTTTTTTTTGTTTGTGGTCTGAAAAATGGCATCTCGTTTTTGCATGTTTAAGGGTACAAAAAAGCAAAAAGGGTATTCTAATTTCAGTAAAAGGTTTGCAACGCAGTGATGGACATCGGCACCAATAGCCGAGTCCATCTTGACATGTCAGTCTGTCCGTTTCTATGCGAACTAGTCTCTCAGTTCTAAAGCTATCGCGTCGAAACTTTCCCAAAAGTCTTCTTTCTATTGCAGGTAGTGCATAAGTAGGAACGATCTGGATAAGACCACTATATCTTATGGCTCCCATAGGAATATTCAAAAACAAACATTTTAACTTTGTAGGAAGTAGGCGTTTTGAGTTTTGACATTTTATATTGGCAATAATATATCTGGAAACCCTGGAACAGCACCGATCGAGTGAGCATTAAACTATAGGTAATTATTTTACCTGCAAGGGTATATAAACTTCGGCTGGCCGAAGTTAACTTCCATTCTTAATTATAGTGTATATTTATTCAAAATTAACGGATACTGCTACCTATATGGCAGCTTGAGCAGGTTGTAAATTACAGGGGATAGCAAAATGATGGTATCTTAATGGAAGATCATGTTAGGTGCATTTTTATACCCGTTACTCGTAGAGTAAAAGGGTACATTGTATTCGTGCAAAAGTATGTAACAGGTAGAAGGAAGCGTTTCCGACCCTATAGAGTATATATATTCTTGATCAGTATCACTAGCCGAGAAGATGTAGCCATGCCCGTCTGTCTGTCCGTCTGTATGAACGCTGAGATCTCGGAAACTACAAAAGCAAAAAGTTGGGATTACCCAATACATACATATTCGTTGTTTTAGCCGAGCGCCACGCCCCCCTAACGCCCACAAATGTAAATGTAATTTTGTTGTGTTTATTTATAACTATCGAAATTAAAATCGGACAATCCATTAAAAAGTTATGAGCAAAAAGTTAAACAGCCACTAGGTGGCGCTAGTTGCTTTGACGCGTGCATATATCCCTTTAGCTGAGTAACGGGAATCGAATAGTCGAAGTACTCGACTATAGCGTTCTCTCTTGTTTAGTCTTCTTTTTGTAGGTCTCTATATTAGCCTCTTCGCCAGGAAGTTAGAATGAGAGCCAAGGCGTCTGATCCTTGCGATTTTGAGATCTCTTTCTATAGGGGGGCATTATAAATCAATCTAACAATCTTACTTTGTGCGTATTTTGTTCAGGTTTGACTTAGACGCTATGCCGTAGACTTGTAATGCATATTTCCAGATTGGACTGAGAATAGATTTATAAATAGCACAGACTGCTTGATCATCATTGTGTGCCTCTGGAAAGTGAGTCCTCCTGGACTCCTGACCATAACCGCATTGTTGTCGGCGTATGTTCCGATAAGCATGTTATCATCGTCAACTTCTGTACAGCTCCAAGAATCTGGGATATCTGACGTGTACAGTGAGTAAAACGTCGGGCCTAGTGCACTGCCTGTCTGTTCACCATCGACAATTACGCTTAATTTTTCTTCCTATTAAAACTCTGAATGAGGAGAAAAAAGATGTGGCAGCATGAACACAGAAATGGTATACATTTTGTTTTCAATGGCTTTCTAAGCGAAATTGTCCACGCGATGTAACTGTTCAGGTGGGCCGTGACTTTTTCGGAAGCCAAACTGCCACTTTGGAATAGCTCTGCTTACACTTTCTAGTCCAAGGATCCGATCCAGTATAACTCTTTCCATCATTTTTTCCAACGCTGTTAAACAAAAGGACTATAAATAGCAGTGCTTTGGTGGGAAGAAACCTCAGCGTTTTGTTGTCTTTTGGCTTTTGTTTTTGAGCTTTCCGATCTGTGACTTAACCTTTTCCAGGTAACGCCTTCTATCCTTCTCTTAAATCGCTTCGTGATGTTCCATAAAGAGTAATTGGTCGATAAATCTGAACTCGCATTTTCTCGGCGGACTCTTCTTTTCAGCTGTATGAAAACTAAATCATTTTGAGGGAGCAGATTACTTCTATTCTGGTCCAGAAAATACCTTTGTTTCGGGGTAGCAGCTGTCGCAGCAGTGTATATAATTTCCAAAAAAAATTGTTACCGCATCTTCAAGATCATCTGGATGGTTAACCACAGCGTTGAGACTTATGCTTCTGTCCAGGGTTTCCTTAAACTTTTCAACGGAGGAGCCGGGCGGTAATATTGATTTCCTTTTGGCCTTGCATTGCGGTATTTGACTTAGCGTTGCCACAATTGCCAAGTGGTCCGAGGATAGCTCGTATTTGGTTTCGATCAAGAGTTTATTGAGTACTCCATTTACGATAAAATAGTCCAGAGGTGTTGCTTGGCATTTAAGTCACCTCCGGCCAAGAGTTTTGGGCCTAGACTCTAAGCCCTAGAGAGACTAGTAGTTGGTCGAAATAGTTTTTAGTCCAGGGCTCGCTGGGAGGAAGATACAAAGAAGCTATTTTAAGTACACCTAAATTTGTTGGAAGATCGATACTAGCTATCTGTATATCAGTTCGCGTTGTGGGTCAGGCTGCGTGTGGATAATATTAGTCTTGTTAAGGATAGCAGGGTGATTGGCAAAGTATTGGTTATAACCGGGAAGATACATTTTAAAATTGGGACGCATATGAGTCTCAGTAATTAATGAGCATTGAGTTGTCAATAAGAAAAGGATAATAAATAAGCTGCAACGGTGAACGTGGTGGTGCCAGAACTGGCCCTTGTAGCTAAAAAAAGATTACGCGCAGATAAGCACAACAGAAGAAGTTGAAGATCACTCTCTGGTTGCTGATTAGGAGCTTAACACGACCGTACGAGACAAAAACTCGACTGACTTGTCTTTGATAAGATCAGCCATATTCTCAGTTAATTTGAATGCGCTAAAAACTATGAAACATTTTTCTCAATCGGCACGCTGCAATTCAAAATGCCTGTAAAGCTGTCCGATTTTAAAAAAGCGTGCCAAATGAGAAATTTTTTTAAAGATTTATTTAATGGATCGAATTATAAATATTCTTCACAAAAAATAATATCAGAACTTTTGTATGTTTTTAACCTCGTTAAGAGGTGTTTATGCAAAAAAAATATCGATATTTTGAAACCGTGACTTGGGTGAAATATTTTATTTTCCTTGATATCCTGATTTAGGCAAAATAGTATAATTTCGTGTTAAATTGATGATTAATACTTACAAATTATTTATTAACATTAGAAATGGATTTTAAAAATTATAAATTATTTTTGTGTACACAAAAGAGTACATCTTTTTAAATTCAAGAAAAATATAAAACAATTAAGGAAAAAGTTGGGGTCCAAATGGTCAAACTTTTTTACAAACTATAAATTATAAACTGTTTCAAAGTCATCTAAATATATTAAACCCTACAATGAATTCTTAAAACAGGATATCAAAGATAAATAAGTTTAAGCGGGGGTAGGGTCTAGCAAAAAACAAAATCCATTGTTTTTATATATTTTTTTTCTTTTAGATTAACATCTTAAGATTATATAAAAAAAGATTTAGTCTATCAGATACCCGAGGGAGACGAATGGTCCGATTAAAAAAAAATTTTATTTATTTTTTTTAACTTTAAATATTTTTTTTTAAATCCCAAAGTTGTTTTTTTTTTTTGCTGAAGAACGCATTTTTGATTTGGAAAAACGGGAAAAAAATGTTAAAAACGAAAAAATTTTAAGTCGAGCTTCCCAGGGGCTGGTTTTTTTTAAGTTCTTAAGCGAAATGTAAAAACACAATGGAAATCCGTTCATTTTTGGCGGAGATACAGTGAACACCGCAAAACGCCCCCCTTAAAGTGTCAATCTAATGCAGTTATAATTGGCAATAATTATTCGGTTTTATTTATTGTTATCAATAAATATTTTCAAGCATATTTATGGTCAAATCTTAAAACGTATTATAGGACAAGCTATTTGACAGTGATGTGTTGGAAAATATTGAGTCACTGGATCCACATGCTGCTGACGACCATGCAGATTTACCTGGAGCTCGATTAGATGGTGATGGATTTGGAGATTCTTTTGGACGTAAGTAAAATGAACCAAACAGATCTTGTCCGGTTTTCCCAATTTTGATTTTCGATTGCAACGAATTCCTTCGATTTAGTTGTGGGTATATTTATCGAATAATTTACAAGAAATTTAAAAGTCATGTCGTTTTTTTAGTAATCGTTTTTAAACTAATTTATTTACGACTAATCGAGCACCATGGTCACACTTTTTAGTATCGTTTTAAAGCTTATTGTCTTAGGTACTATCGATGAAAACTTGGTAATTATTCGATAACATTTGTGGAAGCTATAGCAAATTAAACATGGAGGATCAAAGTGAGCATTTTCGGCATATTTTGCATTTTTATTTCCGAAAGAGAAAAAAATCGGTCGAAGCTCGCGAAAAATTGTGCGAAGTGTATGGTAAAGATGCCATGAGTGATCGCCAATATCAGCGCTGGTTTGCAAAATTCAGGCTTGGAGATTTTGGAGTTAAAGACGCCCCACGTTCTGGTCGACCATCGGCCGTTTTTGACGAACAAATTCAGGCTTTGCTGGATGAAAACCGGCGTTATTCAACGCGGGAGATGTCAGAGAAGCTCAGTGTGTCGCATACAACGGTTGAAAACAATTTGAAGAAACTTGGCTACGTAAACAAGCTCCATGTTTGGGTTCCGCATAACTTAAAGGAAATTCACCTAACTAAGCGTATCAATATCTGCCATTCTCTGCTGCAACGGATTAAAAACGATCCTTTTTTGAAGCGGATCATTACTGGCGACGAAAAGTGGGTTGTTTACAATAATGACCAACGAAAAAGATCATGGAGCAAGAAATATGAGCCAGCCCAAGCCACATCAAAGGCCGATATCCACCAGAGGAATGTTATGCTTTCTGTTTGGTGGAATTGGAAGGGTGTAGTGCACTTTGAGCTGCCAGGACGGAATGAAACCATCAATTCAGATGTGTACTGTCGCCAGCTATCCAATTTGGCGGAAAAAATTAAAGAAAAGGAGCCGGCACTAGCTAATCGCAAGGGTATAGTCTTTCACCATGACAACGCTAGGCCCCACACATCTTTGGTCACTCGGCAAAAACTAACGGAGCTGAATTGGGAAGTGCTACCACATCCACCTTATAGTCCGGACTTAGCACCTTCAGATTACCATTTGTTTCGCTCTCTTCAAAACTCTTTGAATGGTAAAAACTTTGATTCAGATGAGGCTGTCGAAAACCACTTGTCTCGATTCTTTGCTGGAAAGACCAAAAGTTCTTCGAGCGCGGAATTATGCAGCTGCCCGAGAGATGGTCATTAGTGGTCGAACAAAACGGCCAATACATAATTGATTAATTATAAGTCCTGATATAAATAAATCATCTTTAAAGATATTGAAAAAAAAACGACATGACTTTCTTGCCAACCCAATATTTTCTGTCTTCAAATAATTTGTAAATTTTTTGTGAGCATGTATTTGAAACTGTCTATTGTTATATCGTATTTTTCCATGTCCGCGATTCCGCTTACTTGCCCAAAACGGTTTAGGGCTCCGCGCGTAATAAGCTTTGCTTGGTGTCGTAAAGGCCACTTGTTTGTACTGACCATAGTGCATCAACGTCCAAATTATAAAGACACACAATTAAAGAATACGTTAGGAAAGAGGAAGGCACCATGAGGCAAGAACACTGGAGAAATACTCCAGGCCTAAGGCAAGCCAAAACTCTAATAGATGTCTATAGCAAGAAGAGGTTCAAGGAACTTATTTAACCGGGCACTGCAGACTGAAAAGTCACCTGGGTAAGATAGGAATAACCAGCAGTAGGACTTGCAGATTCTGTGAAATGGAGGACAAAACCTCTAAAACACATAATCGCAGACTGTCCAGCTTTAACAAACGTAAGAAGCAGAATCTTAGGATTCAGAACTTTATCACATAAGCTCTTAGGAAGTATCAACCCATCAAAACTTCTCGACTTTGTTCGAGGAAATGGGTTGATATCTGAGTTGTAGGCTCCGAATGGGGGTACAATAGATCGAAAAAGGTGGCGGTAAACTTAACACCCCAATTAAATTAATTAATTAGGGTAGAGGAATTTCTTACTCTACCAGAGAAACAGTTTTCAAATACGGTGAATGAATTTATTTTTTGGAATGAATTCAAACTAGTGGTCAGCATGAACGCATTCAAACTGACAAATGAATCACTCATTCTTAAAACTTGTAGAACTTTTTTTGTACTCATTTCTTTAAATATGAGTGAATGCAGTACTTGTGACTGCATTGCCAAATACTGTACTCACGTTTCTAGACATAGTACAGTATATTGTGAATACCGTGGTTTTGGTGTACAATAATTCATTGTACAGTGAATGAAGTTTTCCAAAAATTACAAAGCCTACTAAATTTATAAAATGTTAAAGCTTGCATATTTCTTTGTAATATTGTAATCTATCCACTAGCAGAATAACCTAAAACCTAATGAAAGGAACGTAGAGACGTTAGTCATAAAATATTGATGGATTTATTAACACATTAATCGTTATTTAAGATATTTTCATTAATGCTGTCTATGTTGGAGTTGAGAAACATTATTTTATTGAACATGTCTTCAGTCGAAGCAATTTTAGATTTTTTTTCAATAGAAAACGCTAAGATGTTTAGGCCTAGATTGTATAATAATGGAAATTGTTTCTTATTATTAAACCACCATTGCAAGACATTAAAGTCGTCACTCTACGAGAATTTATCATGTTTATATGTTTCGATTTCATCATTAATTATATTATAAAGGCTATTGCTTTGGATTGGTTGAGTGTAGTCTTCAAAAACGGGATCGATTTGTGGATTGGATTGAGTTATGGAGTCTTCGTCCTGTGATGGGCTATTAAATGTGGTATTTTCATTTTGCTCGACTATATACAAAGTGCGCCAGCAATACATACATGCATACATATGGGGAGGCCGTGACGTCACACTATTGGGGACTTGGTTAAGGATGCTGAACCTCCAAAAAATTTAAGTGCAGTTTTTGGCGGGTATGCCATAAGATTATGAACATCACATTTTTAAACCATTTTAACAACATTTATAACAGAGAAATGGCAAAAGAAAGAATTAAAAAAAAAAACAAATCGAATCTTTAAGCGCTTGGGGGTCGTTTTTATACCCGTTACTCGTAGAGTAAAAGGGTATATTGTATGTATGTAACAGCTAGAAGGAAGCGTTTCCGACCCTATAAAGTATATATAGGATCAGGATCACCAGCCGAGTCTATCTAGCCATGTCCGTCTGCCGAAATTTAAGGAATCTCAAGGGCTATACAGATTAAAGCTTTAAAGAAAATCGTTTAAGCCGTTTTTGAGACAAAAAAAAGAAGCCATATTGAAAGTCTTAAAAATGGCATCTGCCTAATATTTTTGCGTGCTGCTTCCATATCAAGTCTGCATTTGTCACAGCATGACTTGGGAACCCACGTTTTATCTTGATTTTGTATTTCCATGTTGAGTACAATCTTGTAATTCCTGCATATTGTTTGATTAATTGGTCTTCTTCTTTTGATTGAAATAAATAATCCGCAAACATAGCAAAAATTGTTTGGAGATGACTTACACGAGTCTTTTGGGGCCATTTTTTCTTTTTGACTAAACTTATATATGTAAGTATATGTAAGGATTATCGCTGGCTGTCTTAAAAATGTTATGTTCGGAAGACCTTTTTATTTAATATAATTCTAAATTTATATTATATATAAAAAGATACATATTTACTCGCATTATATGGGTTGCCTTGACTTATTTGAAATTTGACAGCAAATAGGAGTAGATAATAAAACCAAAAAAGCGGTTTTATTCGTTTAATAAATCCAATAAAATGTCCTCATGAAAACGCTTTTAACCCAAATTAAAGAATACAATGAACAATAGATTCAATGAATATTTAAAATTAGTTCCATTTAAGATTTAATTCTCAGAATTGTTTTTTCATCACAGAAATTTTTAAAATTTTGGGAGTTTCAACTTTGGCATCGAATTCCAAAGACATGGGCAATGGTTCACGATTGGGACTATTTTTTAGTAGTGCCGTGATTTATTGAGAGTAGGTCCTACCGAAAATAATAAAGGTAAGTCCAATTATATAGGCCACGTAATTCAAAATGTCCGGCAAACATCGGTTTTTTAAATTCTTAGGTATACCGCGGAACCTGTAGGTGATGGAAAATAATTTTGTATGGGACTTTAACTCAGGAGCCACCCAAATATCATGGAAAACTTAAAATGGTTCGTGGAAATTTCACAAAGTTTAATTTTGTGTTCCTGTGTATTTATAGTTTTATCGAAAATGATGTATTTGTTTCATTAACACCTATCAATTGACCAAAAAAAAGTGTGCCACTCTAACCTAACGCCCAAAAACCGCGAAAGACTGTGGGTCCCACAATTTTGAAGCTAGAACAAAATTTGTAACTGAAATGTGTATGTTCCGTCAAAACTTTTGATTGATCAATAGTTTGTTACGCCCACACTAACGCCCACAAATATGTAGTGGATATATATATGTATGTATGTAAAGCGCCCATATTGCGTACGCAGTTGTACCACTGACATCCGCGCTAACTCTTGTTTTAAAGTTGGTTAGCTGAGTAACAGGTATCTAATAGTCGAGACAGTCGCCTATGACGTTCTACCTTTTTTTATATAAAAAAAAAAACAAAAAAGTCTTTTAAAAAAAACAAGAGAGAACGCTATAATCGAGTATTTCGACTAGCAGATACCCGTTACTCAGATAGAGGGAGTGCGAGGGAGATGGACATACGCAGCCGATTTTAAAATTTTCTTCTTTATTTTGATAGGTATTAATAAACACAACAAAATGGCATTTAAACATTTACAAAATCTGTAAAGATGTGGCTTATTTAAAAGTCCTTTAAACCGACTGTGGGCGTACGAGTGGGCGTACGAGTGGGCGTGGCGCTCGTATGAAACAAACTTGCGCTGCGTAGGAAGCTTAAGAATATGTGATTAATCCCAACTTAATATGATCATGGACCTCTTCCTCATCCACTGGTCGCACAACAACAGGAGGACCGAAAGACGGTCCAAACCTAGAAATTGTGGCTCGAACTTCCTGGTCGGTTGCAAAATCGAACGGAGTAAATCGGTTTTCCAGATCATCTGCAAATACATCTGCTATTTCGGAATCACTGTGAGCCCAAGTGCCATCGCTTCGTTTAAGAGAAAACATGTGAAGAGGTTGTCTTTTCAGATTTCGTGTGCATTTCCATAATGCAAACCCATGATCCTGGTTGGGATCAATGGAACTGAGATGATTCACAAAAAATTCAGATTTGGCCAATCAAAGGACTTTTCTGAGTTCTGACACGGCAGTCCTCCACCTTGCCAAGTCCAGGGTATGCCTTGTCTTCATCCAAACGCGGCGAAGTGAACGACCTGGTCTGACCAAGACTGCAATTTCAGGTTTCGAAGAAGCCCATGTTGGCGGCGGAATAGGTACACTTCTAGCAGGAGGAGCAGCTTGTCTACCAAAACCTGAGCAAACGATTCAACGTCATCCGCAGTGACAAGCGGGGGGTTATTTTCAGTCAAAGCAGTTAGCGTGGCACTGAAACTTCTAATATCCGAGCCCCGAGGTAAAAGCCTAGTTTTGGTGATGAGCTGATAGGCAGCCACAGAGAAATATATCAGGAGCGGGATATTATCAGAGAAAAGGCCCGAACATTTAGAGATGGAAAGGTGGCTGCAAGGGATACCTCTATGCACTGCAAAATCACATATTTACAGATTTTGTAAATGTTTAAATTGTGGCTTATTTAAAAGTCCTTTAAACCGACTGTGGGCGTACGAGTGGGCATGGCGCTCGTATGAAACAAACTTGCGCTGCGTATATATACTTTCAAGTATACTTTATAGGGTCGGAAACTCTTCCTTCTACCTGTTGCATACTTTTACCCGAATACAATATACCCTGTTACTCTACGAGTAACGGGTATAAAAAGTTTTGTGGTTTCTCCAAATTGCTATTTCGAAAACGATGAGTTCCTGCCAAAGGTACAGGGGGAAGACTTAGACTTAGACTTTTCATGTCCTGCTTCTTCTTTTTTGGGATTTGATCCTCCACGCGCAATAGTTGCATTCTTCTTCTTTGTTCTTTTTGGTACTGTAAGAAGAATTCAGTGCACTGTGAGTGCTGGCAAAAGCATAAACATTGTTAAACACTGCTGCTGGTGCTGGAAAGAAGCTAAGCTAAGAGAGCGCCTGATTAAAAAGCTTCATAAATGTTAATGACGAATCCAACTTATATGAAATGAGGCACGCGTTTTGCCTTTTTGTGCTAGCATTCGTTTTTCACCAGTACATTTACCTACGCTAAAGAGAGATGGAAGATCTTTTAAGCAGTGTGAAAAGCACTAGAAGGCACGGTTCGCTGTTAGTAAAAAGAGAAGTAACCAAATAATTACTGTATATTAAAAAATAACTTAAAAAGTAAAAAAAAATATATGTGGGCTACAGTAAATTAAACAAGAGAGAACGCTATAGTCGGGTGTCGCGACTATCAGATACCCGTTACTCAGGTAAAGGGAGTGCGAGGGAGATGGAGATAGAAACTTTGATCACGCATAACTTTTTAACGAATGGTCCGATTTGAAAAATTTCTTCTACATTTCGATAGGTATTGATAAACACAATAAAACTGCATTTTTACTTTTCCGAAATATTAAAATTTTTAAAACCGTATATAAGCGATTGTGGGCGTTAGAGGGGGCGTGGCACCCTTTTGAAACAAACTTGCGCTGCGTAGGAACTCCAAGAATCTTCATGCCAAATACCAATCCTCTAGCTTTTAGTTTCCGAGATCTCAGCGTTCATACAGACAGACGGACAGACAGACATGGCTATATCGACTCGGCTAGTGACCCTGATCAAGAATATATATACTTTTATAGCTGTTACATACTTTTGCACGAATACAATATACCCTTTTACTCTACGAGTAACGGGTATAAAAAAAAAATAACAAAATAGTGGGTACCGATTTTAAGATAAAAGTCGCTAGCTAATTCGAGCGGCGAAAAACATACATGGCAAATTCATATTAAAGTTGATTAGCTGAGTAACGGGTCGAGGCACTCGACTATATATATATTAAAAACAAGGGAGATCGGTATATTCGAGTGCCTCGACTATTAGATACCCGTTTCTCAGCTAACCAACTTTAAAAATATAACATTTTTTCAAATCTTATTCTCAGAGTCGATCAGAGGTATTTTTATTTATTTATTTTTTTTTTTCGTATAAGCCGAAGTAGGGGTGCTGCCAGTAGCTAGGAATGCAGTATCATCTGCATGGTAAAAGCCTAGTTTCGGTGATAAGCTGATAGGCAGCCACAGAGAAATATATCAGGAGCGGGATATAATCAGAGAAAAGGCCCGAACATTTAGAGATGGAAAGGTGGCTGCAAGGGATACCTCTATGCACTGCAAAATCAATGGCAGGCGGAAGATGACCATTGATCCAGGGAAAATGCGTGGGTCCCCCAGTGGCCAGAATCTGCATGGTTGAGCTAGAGACAACAGACATCATAGTGTTTCCACGAGGGCAGGACCGTCTGCAACCCCAGAAGCTATGGTGTGCATTCCAATCAGCTCCAATAATAAAGCGGCTACCCACAGAGCCGAAAAGGCGCAGAAATTCCGCAGCTGGCCACGAGTGACAGGAGGACAGTAGACAGCGCTAAACGAAATTCTTCCAAACGACGTGACCAAACTTATAGCAATTGCTTGCAGATGAGGCTCAGTTATTGTGGTGCTCAGGTGATAGTCCAGGGACGATTTAATAATGATAGCAGCACCACCACGATTTCTATCATCAGGGTGATTGGCGCAGTGCACAGCATATCCATGGATTCGAAAGAAAGAACGGCAGGTAAAATGAGTCTCTGAGATTAACAAAATGTCAATGTTACGTTCCTGGAGGAAGTGCTCAACCTCCAAGGATTTGCTAACTAGATTGTTAGCGTTCCATATTACTATATTTAATCCGTAGTTAGTCATTGCGGCGCGTTGACTCAATGGCGTGCTTGGACATTACGCTCTGTAGCATTTGCAGAGTCGTCGTCATGACTGACATCATTTGATCAAAATGTTCCAGTAGTTTTTTAATTGCCGCCGCTTGAGCATTTACAGCAGCCTCTTGCTGCTTTTTTAAGTTATTAATAAATTCCAAGAGTCTGTCCTGAGCAGGTTGTTCTACCACAGAGGCCTTAGTAGTATTTCCAAAATAAGGCTGACTTAGCGGACGCAATAAATTTTTAAATGAATTTGATGACGTCAAAGAGATCTATATCTTATAGCTCCCTTTGGAACAATAGGGTGAAATCGGTCAAAATTTGATGTTTTCAAGTACATTTCGCGCAGTATATAAGCTATTGACAAGGAGTCCTGCATGAAATTATTCAATGAATTATTTTGAATTTTTTTGCTTTATGTGAATGAATCAATTACAATTTTGAGTTTAATCGAATGAATGACTGAATGACATGAATTCCGAAATAATTCAAACGACATTCTCATTTGAAGAAGAAAGAGTTTTGTGGTTTAACCCGCCTACATTTTATACACTATGCAGCTAGCATTGATTTTTCAAAAAATGTTGCCTGTTTTCAAAAGAAGTCACAAAAAAATTCTGGCAAATTCAAAAAGTTCATAAAATTTATTCATTCATTCATTCAATTCGAAATGAATTAGAAAAATAATACAATTCATTTCACATAAAATTGAATTAAATAAATCAGAAATTGCATGGCATACTACGATACAACAAAAATTGAATGATTCACGCAGGGCTCTAACATGGACCTTTCAAAATCGTATTTTTTAATACAGGGTGGCCCACGTAAGATATATAAGTATATATTTTTCAAACAATTTTTTTTATTGGATAGCATCAACATTTGCGGTTTATGTATAAAACACCACTTTGTTCAGTAGCCAATTCGATCGACCCAATTTTTAAACACAAAAATCGTGTTTTCTGATGAGGCATATTTCCTCCTTGGTGGTTATGTTAATAAGCAAAACTGTCGCATTTGGGCGCTACGTGCCACACAGCCAACGACACAATCGATCTTTTGCGCGGTACGTTCGAAAATCGCATAATCAGCCGAAACGGCGATGTTAACTGACCGCCTCGCAGCTGCGATTTGACCCCGTTGGACTATTTTTTGTGGGGTGCCGTCAAGGATAGGTGTTACGCTAACCACCCAGAGACGATTGACGACCTAAAGCACGAGATTGAAGTCGCCATCAGGGCCATAGAGAGCCATACCAACCGAATGGGCTACTGGTAAAGCTAGCCGAGGCAGTCATATGAACAAAATGGTGCTACATACATAAACCGCAATGTTGAAGCTACCCAATAAAAAAAAAATTATGAAAAATATATACTCGTTGTTTTTCTTTTTTTTAAAACGCAAATCTTATGTGGCCACCCTATACATACGTTGATCAGGGTAAAAGAGCGCTCCGATCGAACGTCTATATCCTATAGATATCTTAGGAACAATAGGGTGAAAAATTTAAAAATTAATTTTTTTTTCATTTATATAATATTTTATTGTTTATTAATTCATGCTGCAATTCTAGTCGAATTATAGTAAAAGGGTATATTGTATTCGTGCAAAAGTATGTAACAGCTAGAAGGGAGCTTTTCCGACCCCATAAAGTATATATATTCTTGATCAGGATCACTAGCCGAGTCGATCTAGCCATGTCCGTCTGTCCGTCTGTCTGTCTGTCTGGATGAACACTCCCGGATGAACACCTGAGTAACGGGTATCTGATAGTCGGGGCACCCGACTATAACGTTCTCTCTTGTTTTCATTTGTGAAATCTGCAAGGACATTAAAACTTCGGCTTTTCGAAGTTACCTTCCGTCCTCGTTTCTTTTTTTTTTTTTTTTTTTTTCGCGCGGAGTCCCACGGCCACACCTCCCGCCCAACCGACCGAGGGGCGCTGCCGTGTATCGTACGGCACGATTCGCGAGATGATAGACGCGATGTAGAAAATAAAGATATAGTACGAGGAAATAAAAGTAGGATCTAATTTCAAAGAATCGTTTTGCAATTGACACTATCTGAAAGGAAATTTATGTACCCTTCGAAGCCCATTTCACACTTTGTGATCGGACCCCAATTAACGCATAGGAATTATCCATATTTAAAAATTGTAGCCTTTTTTTGTTACGGCTAGTTATTGTCGTAACTCGTAGAGTAAAAGGGTATATATATATTCTTGATCAGGAGCAGCCGATTCGATCTAGCTATGTCCGTTTGTCTGTCCGTCTGTATGAACGCTGAGATCTCGGAAACTACAAAAGCTACTAGAGAGTTGGGATTACCACCACGTATTCTTGGGCTTCCTACGCAGCGCAAGTTTGTTTCAGCCGAGGGCCACGCCCCCTCTATCGCCCGCAATCGCCTTAAACGATTTTAAAAGGTGTCTGGCCCCCACACCTTTAAAGATTTTGGACAAGTAAGTCGAAATGTAAAATAACTTTTTTAAATCGGACCATTCCACACGCAATTAGCAAAAATGTTATATATCCATCTCCCTCGCACTCCCTTGAGTGACGGGTATTAGATAGTCGGGACACAAACCCGAATATAGCGTTCTCTCTTGTTTTCAGTTGAGATTGAGATTTTTTTGATTGCGAATAACTTTTTAATGAATGGTCCGATTTGAAAAATGTCTTCTACGTTTCGATAGGTATAAATATACACAACAAAATTGCATTTATACTTCTCGGAAATCTTTAAGTTGTGGGCGCCAGACACATTTTAAAATCGTTAGTGGGCGATTGTGGGCGTTAGAGGGGGCGTGGCTCCTTTTTGAAATAAACTTGCGCTGCGTAGGAAGCCCAAGAACATGTGTGGGAAATCTCAACCTTCTAGCTTTTGTAGTTTCCGAGATCTCAGCACTCATACGGACAGACAGACAGACGGACAGACGACATGGCTAGATCGACTCGGCTAGTGATCCTGGTCAAGAATATATATACTTTATAGGGTCGGAAACGCTTCCTTCTAGCAGTTACATACTTTTGCACGAATACAATATACTCTTTTACTCTACGAGTAACGGGTATAACGACACAATCTCGCGTGGTCTTATAGCATATATCGGCGAAATTATTTCACAGGTCGCAAACGTGTGCGGCAGAGAGCAAGCAGAGCTATTCCCTTTGCCCGCTCATAAGATCGACGGAAAAGAAGTCATAATTTCGCGAAAAAAAATGTACGAAATTTGTGAGGAGTCGTAAAACTCCCCACAAATCTCGAGGCAGGAGAGCCCCTAGCAGCAGCGAAGGCAGCGAGAATGCGGCAGAGTCCAAAGGCATCCAGGTCCACCGGTAAATACTGGACCTTGGACCCGGCCAAAGCGGAGAGACCGTGAACCCACGCCGCCAAAGGGCAATGAGGTCGAACGGTAAAACCGTGGACTTTGAACCGGCGCCAAGAGGATGCACCGTGAATTAACGGGACATCTTGGACCTTGGACCCGATGCGTGCCGTGTGCAAAGGGAACTAACGGGACACCCTTGGACATTGTACCCTAGCGAGCCGTGTGCAAAAAGGGAAATAACGGGACTCCGCCGCTGCCTATAAAAGGGACGGCGCAGGCACAGCTCGAGGCCGTCAGTGGAAGTTCGCGAGGAAGTCAGTACGCGCGGCAGCTCGATCCGTGAAGAGGCACGGGACGTGTCGGTCGGAAGTCGCGACCCTGACAGCCGGAGTACAGGAGGACAGACAACCAAGATACGCGAGCGAAAGTACAAGTGAGACAAGAGAACCAGATATCAAGATTCAAGTGCGAGGATTCAATCGAGTGCGTGACCGTGAGAGTACCGAGTAACCGAGTGCTCAACGCCCAGATCAAGATACCAGAGTCAAGACGCTAGGCCAAAGCTGAGACTGCAACGGTGAGATCTGTAGGACACAAGGATTGGAGTGGAGACGAGTGCAGGACAGGAGCAGAGTCGAGAGAAGGACGAGCTACCGGCAGGGTAAGCGCGGATCAAGAGTTTGTGCCAGGCGTCGGGGTTACGGTGAACTGACGATAAGGCTGAATCCCCGGATTTGACCTGTCGGGACATTCGTTTCTCAGGCTAGAGCCAGACCGACCCCAGGGAACACGACGAAACAGGTGATCCCAGGATCATTCTGGTCGGACCCGAAAGGAAGGTTGTGCAGACTTTTGAGTCCTACAAGCCGGGTGGAACTGGAGAGCCGCCGTTGGAGAACGACGCCGCAGGAGTCCACACGTAGCACGAAGGGATACGAGAGCAGCGACGCCGTCGAGGAGCGCCGCCGAGAAACGCACGAAGTGAATCTTGAGCCGAGGAGGGCACGTCGCCGACCAGGCGAGCCGCAACAGCCAGCTGACGAAGAGCCCAATTCCAGCGAAAAGAAAAACTTAATAAAGTTTTCCGATTTGTCCCAATCGGATATCACTGCATTTTCTTGGGTCACGGGCAGTCACGCAATACAAATTTGGTGGGACGAACACACAATATCTCTGAGCTAGTCGCGGCGTTTACGTAGCGATCCAACAGTTGAAAACAGTTCGTTACAAATTGTGGATGCGAAATTTTTGTCGACATCAAAAAATCAACTAACTATGCAATTTTTTCTATAAGAACTGGTTAGATGTATTCATTTTAAACCTTTTGTATATTATAAAGTGTCATTTGAATAACATTCACTAATTTTTGAAGCCGATACTATCGGCTAATATATTGGTGGCAAAGCGCTTGCTGGAACACTTTCGTCAATAACTATCAATTGGCCCACGCCAACTCTAACGCCCACAAACGAACTTAACGCTAAAACGTGGCTAGCGCCCATATTTATGCCTTGCAAGGCCAGTGGTTCCAATGCCTTGCAATAGATGGCGTTGGGGAAAAACATAAACAGTGTTCCACACTGCTGCCTGTGCTGGAAAAAGTTGACAGCGCTAAGTGTGCGCCGCATTCAAGTGGATTATTTATACTCATTGTCCTTTTTGACTCTCTCTGCTCACTCTAATTCCCATTATGTTAATGTAAAATCTAAGTTACTTGAAATGGGGCGCAAATTTTGAAATATAAAATTCTTACTGTTAAGCTGAGAAACAGGTATCTAATAGTCAAGGGACTCGACAATAGCGTTCCCTCTTGTTATACCGTTGCAGAGGGTATTATGATTTCAGTCAGGAGTTTGCAACGCAGTGAAGGAGACGTTTCCGGCCCCATAAAGTATATATATTCTTGATCAGCATCAATAGACGAGTCGATCTACCCATGCCCGTCTGTCCGTCTGTCTGTCCGTTTCTACGCAAACTAGTCTCTCAGTTTTGAAGCTATCGGGTTGAAACTTTCCCAAAAGTTTTCTTTCTATTGCAGGTAGTATATAAGTCGGAACCAGCCGGATCGGACAACTATTTCCTATAGTTTCAATAGGAATAATCGGAAAAATAATGAAACAAAATTATAGCTTCGGTGTTTTTTGACATTTTACCTTTCTCTTATGTTTTATTTATGTTTATTTTATGTATTTCTGAATTTCGGATAAAATTTAAAAAAAATCGGACGACTTTAACATATAGCTGCCATAGGAACGTTTGGAAAATTAATGCGAAAATAATAGGAAATAAATTATAGCATCTTTCGTTTTTATTGTATTCTCTTCCACTCCAGGACATGATTGTTTTTGATTTGTAAAATAATAGAAATGATCTGCAAGGGTATATAAGCTTCGGCTGGCCGAAGCTAGCTTCCTTTCTTTGTTTTTAAATCAATTCCCGGCTATTACTTTTTTTGTTCTTGTTGTTTTAGAACCAGAACTTTTTGAAGACGACCTTTTTGGAGAACCTTCTCAACCAGTTGGGCAGATTGCCGAAGAACCTACAGCTGTTGTTATCGCAGATGATTCTGATGAAGATGCCATTGATAATTGTAATAACGTTCCGTCTCCAGCCACATCATTTATAAATTCAGTTGTTGATGACAAAGGTGGTAAGAATTCAATTTATTTTTTTTTAAACTGGGTTATAAAGTATTTCCACAAAAAAATATTTGTTAGAAACTAATTTGCCGGAACACTCTAATGTCACTGATAATGTGCCAATAAATGAAATAACTCTTGTTCCAAACGAGGACGAGGGATTTGCACTAGCTCCGCTTGATGCAACCATATATAAGGGCGTGACAAAGGCGAAACGTAAAAGAAAACTCATTATTGACGAGATCAAAAATATTTCTGGAGAAGAAATGAAGGCTCAATTAGCCGATACATCTGATATATTAACTACGCTGGATTTGGCTCCACCCACAAAAAGGTATTCATTTAATATTATAATAAATTTAATTTATTATATTACTTTTTTTTAATTTTTAGATTAATGTATTGGAAAGAAACAGGAGGTGTTGAAAAACTTTTTTCATTACCATCGAGATCCATACCAGCCAGATCCTTACTTACTAATTATAACAGACAGTTGTTTTCACATTCAACATTCTTTGAGGACTTTTCAAGTGTTGCTCCTATGGAAATTCTTGCCTTGGAATTTTATGCACAAGAAAACGAGAATTCCTTAATTATTTTTAATAAAAAAGGACGCAAACGTAAAAATGATCTTTCTACCAATCAGTTTTTGGACCATGTAGCAGATTCACTTATTCAAAGCTTAGAGGCCCCTGAAGCCCTAAGAGAAGATCAGAAATCTCTTGGGTTGTCTGCCGTTTCTTTGGACATTGTTGCAAAAGAGCAAGAAAGTATTGCTTGTCGAACTGAATCATCTCTTTTCGATAATATGCGAAGTCCAGATTTATTATCTTTAAATGAAATGGAACAATTCTCATCCATAAATGAACTCCCATTAACACCAAGAAACACAAGTCATGACATTGGGGATGATTTTAATCAAGGAGACTCAACGCCGGCTGGATTGGATCATGGCCAAACAACTCCACATCATTCAAATATTGTAGAGATGGACAATATTCCAAATATACCTACAGATCAAATTAGCGCCATTTTTAATGAATCTGTGGACCGATCTTCAATGATTGACAATGGATTTTTAAAAAGAACAAACAATATCTTAAAAGGATGGAACAACTATGAAATCCCAACATTTGTTGGACAGGTACGTTATTGAAAATAGTATAAGGCTGGGTTTACAGTGGGATTGAGTATCGTCTTTCGGACCAAGCTCAGGTTCATTTACATACAATTCGAATAGTTAAAAATTATGTTTAAGACGAGTCTCGGTTGAGTTTCGCTAAACAATAAATTAGCAATCTTTAATTAAATCGATTTTACTGTCCGACAACATTTAATCCACAAATAACACATTTTTTTTTTGGTGAATTTTAAGTTTCTGATTCAAAAAAGAAGAAAAAAGTATTTATTCGCATTAAAAAGGTTGGATTAAATAAAAAATACAATATTTTTAAATCAAAATTCATTGTTACATTATTATGTGATTCGGCGCTCAGTGCCACTATTTGACTTTTTGTTTTTTTTGGCAATAAATCATATTTTTTATAACCTTGCAGAGGAAATTATATTTGTGGTCATATCTTTGTAACGCAGTGAAGGAGACGTTTCCGACCATTTAAAGTATATATATTATAGAGCCATTATAAGCCTTTACAGCTAAAATAAATTTCACTTCACAGATATTAGATGTATTATTGCCTTTGTTTGTAAATTGTCAAAAATCAAAATGCATATTTCAAAACAAACGAAGTTATAATGATTTTGTTCGACTTTTTGTTTTGGCATCAAAAAATCAACGCACTTTGCGATTTTTTCTATAAAAACTGGTTGGATGGATTTAATTCAAACCTTTTGACACTGGACAACAAAATGGACTTTATTAAAAGGTGCAGGCCTATGGGCATTAAAATATGTTAATATAAACGTATATAAACATATCTGCATACTTAGTTTTCGATTTTAACGGGTGGTATTTGTGCGATCGCAGTTTGAAAAAAAAAACAAAATTTTATATTTTGATTTAAGATATCTTCGGAGGTCTGTGCTCAATTGTATAAAAAGCTATGCCAAAAAATTTCTTAGATGCCCTTCTACATAATTGCGTTTAAGGTTCCACCATAATTTGAGTCAATCAAAGCCTATGACCCATTTAAGTAATTTGTTCACCTCTATTCACAACTAACTTGATGCGGTGAACAGGCATAATAAAATACAAGAAACAAGAAAGGAAGCTAGCTTCGGCCAGCCGAAGCTAATATACCCTTGCAGATCATTTCTATTAATTTACAAATCGCAAAAATGTTAAATTTCCTATTATTTCTCTTATTTCCGATCGTTCCTATGGCAGCTATATGATAAGTAGTTCGATTTTGATAAAATTAAAATCGAAATCCGGAAATATTTAAAAAGAGTCATATCCCAGAGTAGAAGAGAATACAATAAAAACCAACGAAGCAATAATTTATTTCCTATTATATTCCCATTAATTTTCCGATCGTTCCTTTGGCAGTTATATGATATAGTCGTCCGATTTTGATAAAATTTTATTCGAAATTCAGAAATAATTAAAAACCAATATTCCCAAGATTAGAAAATAATACTTCAAAAAACACCGAAGCTAGAATTTTTTTAACGTTTTTTTTTCGATCCTTCCTATGGGAGCTATAGCATATAGTTGTCCGATCCGGTCGGTTCCGACTTATATACTACCTGCAATAGTAAGAAGACTTTTGGGAAAGTTTCTTCCCGATAGCTTAAAAACTGAGAGACTAGTTTGCGTAGAAACAGACAGACGGACAGACGGACATGTCTAGATCGACTCGCCTAGTGATGCTGATCAAGAATATATATACTTTATGGGGTCGAAAACGTCTCCATCACTGCGTTGCAAACTTCTGACTGAAATCATAATAGTCTTTATCTTTATGGTTTTAGAACAAATTGTCAGACTGATGTGGTTTACACTGATTTCAGTAAGGCGTTTGACTCTGTAAACCATCCGATTTTACTTCGGAAATTTGACCTTTTGGGGTTTCCTGATGATCTTCTTAGGTGGATCTTAAGTTATTTGAATGGCAGGACTCAAAGGGTCATTTTTAAAAACTCTTTATCATCCCTAATCCGAGTTACGTCCGGTGTACCACAAGGAAGTCATCTTGGTCCGCTCCTGTTTACATTATTTATAAATGACCTTCCTCTAGTCCTAACGAACTCACGTGTACTTATGTACGCAGATGACTTTGAGTTGTGCCTCCAATTTAATGATCCCGCACAAAGTTTAGCTTTACAATCTGATCTCAATGCATTTCAAACATGGTGCATGAATAATGATTTAAATTTAAATGGTTCTAAGTGTAAACTAATGACCTTTTTTCGTGTCAGCCCTCACTATTCCACTTATACTTTGAACGGACAGAATAACGCATGCTGACGACCTTGGAGTCTATATGGATCCTAAACTTAAATTTTCTGATCACATTACTACCATGGTAAATAAAGCCAGGGGTGTGCTTGCATTTATCAAAAGGTGGTCGAAGGAATTCGATGATCCCTATGTCACTAAGACCTTGTTTATTTCATTAGTCCGACCAATTCTTGAGTACTGCGCTCCAGTTTGGAGTCCCCAAAATGGGGTGCATATAGACCAGATTGAGTCTGTGCAAAAAAACTTTTTAATATTTGCCTGACGGGGACTTAACTGGGATACAAGCCTAATACTTACTTAATTAACTTACCATCATAAGTTAACCGAAGAACTATGCTTGGTATTACGTTTATTGGGAATTTTATTCATGGTGATGTGGAGAGTCCCGAGATACTGGGTCGCCTGCATTTTCATTTTTCTTTGTCCGCGCATTGCTTGGTATCAGGTAGCGTAAAAATGGTACGCTACCTTGTTTTGATACAAGATACATGCCTTCTGGCAATCGATAGTCGAATTATTGAATCTAATTAACAAAATAATTTAAAAAACAAGAGAGAACGTTATAGTCGGGTGCCCCGACTATCAGATACCCGTTACTCAGGTAAAGGGAGTGCGAGGGAGAAACTTTGATCACGCATAACTTTTTAACGAATGGTCCGATTTGAAAAATTTCTTTCTGCATGCAAAACGTCAATCTTCTAGCTTTTATAGTTTCCGAGATCTCAGCGTTCATACAGACAGACAGACGGACAGACGGACAGACAGACAGACATACGGACAGACAGACGGACAGACGGACATGGCTAGATCGACTCGGCTAGTGATCTTGATCAAGAATATATATACTTTATAGGGTCGGAAACGCTTCCTTCTAGCTGTTACATACTTTTGCACGAATACAATATACCATTTTACTCTACGAGCAACGGGTATAAAAAACATAAATTCGGTGGAATTATTTCTAATTGTTCAGGCATCTGGGCAATAATTTAATTGTGAGGTAAGAAAAAAAAATGGAAAACAAATATTTGTTAATAATGGCTATATAGTACAAACAAATGTATTATAAAGTTATTGTACACAATTTTTAGTAAGACCAATTTAAAGAACATTTTAAATTGCGCGGTGCACTGTTCGAGTTAATATTTTATAGTTTTATGCCATCGAAATGTATCATAAGCGTTCAGCAGAACAAACTTGATCAGTCGAACCGTCACCGTTAACTGTTAGTCTCGTTTTCTCGATTTCGTAAGAACTCTCATAACCATGGATGACCACATGTGTATTTTTATTATGATAATCAGAAAAAATCGCGGTCCAAGTAGGATTATATATTTTAACCTTTTAACCTTTCTTGAAGTCTTTTCCAACCAAAACCAAACATCAATTGAATTTGTTTTTCTCAGTGTCACAACAATCCTTATTAAGCAAAAACTACTTGTTTAATACCCAGGGCTACTACTCAACCCAACAAAAAGTCGTCCAAAACAAAAAACTTCTGAAAAAAACGTCAATAAATTTTGTTTCATATGAAGTTTTTTGTTTTGGACCACTTTTTGTGGTCCAAGAAATCGCGCGATTTTTTCATAAATTTTTTTTGGCCTTTTTTTTCTTCTTCTCTCTTTTTTAAATGCACTTTTTTCAAATACTTCATATTCAGGAATACTTCAGCAGAGAGATTTCTAGCCCATAATAGGTTATTAAAAAAATAACCTGGAACTTTACCAAAATAGTGATGCGGAAAAGTGTTTATTAAAACTATTTAAATAAATTTTTTTTTTAAAATCCTTCATTTTTTTATAGGAACTCATTTAAACAATTTGCCTTACGGGGACTTAACTGGGATACAAGCCTAATACTGCCATCCCACTCTAGAAGACTACTTCTAATTAACTTACCATCAATAGTAAATCTGTGAACTATGCTTGGTATTACGTTTATTAGGAATCATATTCATGGTGATGTGGAGAGTCCCGAGTTACTGGGTCGCCTGCATTTTAATGTGCCAAATAGATTCACAAGAAACTATATTCCTCTATTTTTAAATCATTGTATCTCTAATTATGCAATGCATGAACCATTTAGAGTACTCTGCAATGACTATAATAGACTATATGTATCTTATGTATCTTGACTATTCGTATTTTGACCTGCATGTATTTTTAATTGTCTATTGTGAAATTGTCGAGCCAAAAGGGCGTTTAATTTCGGCAGGCAGTGTCGAGCGGCAGTTTTCTCCAGATCTCCACATCTCGCTCGCTCGCACTGCCCTTCGCTCTCCCTCTCCAACTCTCACGTAACTCTCCCATTTACCAGTGTACAAATAAAAAGTCGCGCGTCGCGCAAAACACCGAAAGTTCTCTAAAAATTCGCAATGATGTCATCGCAGCTCCGCAATTTGCGGGCATGGAGCTCAAGAAGTGGGCGTCCAATCATCCAGATATCTTAGAAAATATCCCAGCTGTAGAATTTTTGAGATAGACAAGAAGGAAGAATTAGAACGTTAGGGATGTATTGGCATCCAAACAAAGATAGTTTTTGCTTTAATCTAAAGTTTTCTGTCAATCCTTCATTGACTAAACGTTCTATACTATCCCCAGTAGCACGCTTATTCGATCCGTTAGGATACCTGGCCCCAGTGGTCATCGCTGCAAAAATCCTTTTATAGGAAGCTTGGAGTTTTCGTACCGAGCGCAAAGATGAACTCTAACCATCGTTAAACAAATCATACAAGGGCTCCCTGACATGCAACAGATACACATATTTCGTCGGTTAGGCTTCAATCTAACCCAGCGGAAAAGTGAGAAGTTGGTTTTTAGTGTTCTTGAAATCCTGTTCCTTTTTGCAGGCGGCGGTGTGGGGATAGATAATTTCTGAGCGTTAAATGGGGGTGGGTTTCTGAGTAGCATCAAAATCAGGCCACATATGCGCTGGGTGAATTTTGTGGCACTACGATTATAATATTTAAAAAAAAAAAATCACCAACTTATAGTACTCAAAAATTCTATGATTTACACCAAAACCAAAAATCTTGTTCTCACATTTATATTTAATTTGTTGTATTTGTAAAATACGCCGAAAAAATTTTAATAATTTTTAATTAAATAAATTAAACTCAATAACTATAACACAGGCCGACAGTGTTTTTGGTGCAGCCCTATGGACATTAAATTGTGTTAATATAGACGTATATAAGCATATCTGCATACTTAGTTTTCGCGTTTAACGGGTGGTATTTGTGCAATCGCGGTTTGAAAAAAATAGCAACATTTAATGTTTTGACTTAAGATATCTTCAAGGGTCTGTGCTCAATTATAGTAAAACCTATACCAAAAAATTGCTTAGATTCCCTTCTAAATAATTGCATTTAAGGTTCCATCATAATTTGAGTCAATCAAAGCCATTGAGCCATTGAAGTAATTTGAACTTAAAACGTATCAAGTATTTTTAAGTCACTCTTACGTAACGAGTCGGTTGTGATTTCACACAGTAGGTTTTTTAAAAATAACAGTGGCGTAGCCTTAAAATTGTGGGGGGAGATTTTTAATAAGCATACTAACCCCTTAAAAATATCAAATAAAAACACCTCTTAACGAGGTAAAAAACTAGTGACGATCGCACCTTCAACGTACAAAAGTTCTGATATCAACATTTATGACGAAAAATTATTACACTCGTCATTAAATAGACTTTCTAATATTTTCTCATTCGGCCCGCCCTAGCAAACTATTCCAGCCTTTTTCCCTTCACAGGCATTTTCTATTGCAGCGTGCCGAATGAGAAAATTTTAGAAAGTGTATTTAATGACGAGTGTAATAATTTTTCGTCACAAATGTTGATATCAGAACTTTTGTACGTTGAAGGTGCGATCGTCACTAGTTTTTTACCTCGTTAAGAGGTGTTTTTATTTGATATCAGATGTTTTGTATTGTTTACTTTTGCTCTCATAGGAGCTAATATATTGGTCCATTTAAATTTAATTATTTATTTACGAATTGCATTAATGGAACGGTTTAAAACAATTTTAACGATTCCTTGACCCTAAAATACAGTTTGGATATGCACATACAATTAAAAAATTACTTTTTGTCATTCAGAAATTGTTAAAACACTTAAAACTTAACTTTTAATCATTAAAAATTGTTAAAGGACTAGTAAACGATGAGAAAACATGAATTCCATAAGGATCCGATACGAGTGAGAGAGTAGCCCTACTTGCTGCGACGTGTTTTCATAGAAAAAAGCAGAGGCCTTGTTAAAAAAAATTCGATATTTTAAAAACTAAAAATGGCTCCAACTGTTTACAAAAACCGATTGTAACTAACAATATAGCGCATACATTGAAATTTTTTAGAATCTTAATTTGCTTTTATTTTTAAGAAACTAAAAACTTATTTTTTTTTGTAATTTTTTTTTTTAAGAAGAGATTTTAGAGGAATTAATGCAAAAGACATGAAGTCACGCGGATTCATATAACCGGAGATAAAGATTTTCAATGAGAGGGTACTTTTTCAAATTTGTCAAATTTTGGAAAACTTTAAAAAATTCTAACTAAAAAAAATTTTTTTTTCGGACTAATCCTGATACATGTGATTGCTCATTTTCCGAATGGAACATGTTAAAAAAGTTTCAGGCAAATCAAAAATGTAAAATTTTTTTTTTGGCCAAATCTGTTTGGGTTGTAAATGAACGGCCCTTGGGCAGCATTAATTGTTATGAGCTGGCAAAAGTGGCTATTTTCGTTTCTGAATAACTTTTAAACGTGACTTTTTACAGTAATGTGTTATATACCAAAATTTAAGGAATTTCAAGGGCTATACAGTTTCAAGTTTTAAAGAAAATCGTTAGAGCCGTTTTTGAGAAAAATAAAAAAAAGCTAAAAAAAAGTTTTAAAAAATTTTCTTTTGTTCATATCTTTTTTAACTATTACATTTACACAAATTGCATATAGAAGGCGTTTATAGCATTTAAGAATACCTTTCAAACGAAATGCAGTACAAGTCTGTAGCTTTAGTAGTATAGAAGTCACGGCTTTCCGAATTTTAGCTATTTATAGCTGTTTTCCCGCTAAACTAGCGGGTTTTTCCAAAAGTGGTAGAACAAAAGTTTTTTATATCGATGTGATGAACGCCATATCAAATTTTCAAAACTTAAAAAACATGTTTTGGACAAACTGACAAACTGACAAACAGAATTAAATTTTCATTTTGGGAAGAAGAAGAAAATCTTATTTTGGCTATAACTTTTGAACGGAGCGTCGGATTTTATCATATGACCCCTCATTCGACGGGTATTTTCAATAGGAAAACTACTAAAACATTTCGAGGGGGCATTTATCCCCACCGGCCCCAACAGATCCAAATTTCTAAATTTTCACTTTTACACTTTCACCGCTCTCTCTCCCAAACCAATTGATTTTCATGAGGTCTTGGTATGCAATCCTTTAAGTTTTAGCAATACCTTTAATTTGGTGTATTCCTCATTACGATCGGACTATCACAGCAGATTTTCAATTTTGCGGCTATATAATAGTAGTCGCCTTCGCACACTCTCCTTGTGCGCTTCGTCACTACATGTGATTTATTTATTTATTTATTTATTTATTTATTTATTTATTTATTTATTTATTTATTTATTTATTTATTTATTTATTTATTTATTTATTTATTTATTTATTTATTTATTTATTTATTTATTTATTTTATTTTATTTTATTTTATTTATTAAAGTTAATAATTGTATAATGGAACGGTTTAAAACAATTGGATACGCACATACTAAATTCAACGCTTTGGCTGCGTAAGTTGTTTTGACCTGGCAAAAGTGGCTATTTTCGTTTCTGAATAACTTTTAAGCGCGATTTTTTACATAAACATGATATATACCAAAATTTAAGGAATCTCAAGGGCTATACAGTTTAAGGTTGTAAGGAAAATCGTTAGACCCGTTTTTGAGAAAATTAAAAAAAAGCTTAAAAAAAAAGTTTAAAAAATGGTATTTTGTTTATATCTTTTTAACTATTACATTTACACAAATTGCATATAGAAGGCGTTTATAGCATTATAAAAATACCTTTCAAACGAGATGCAGCACAAGTCTGTAGCTTTAGTAGTATAGAAGTTACGGCTTTCCGAATTTTAGCTATTTATAGCTGTTTTCCCGCTAAACTAGCTAGTTTTTCCAAAAGTGGTAGAACAAAAGTTTTTTATATCGATGTGATGAACGTCATATCAAATTTTCAGAACTTAAAAAACATATTTTGGACAAGTGGACAAGTGGACAAACTGACAAACAGAATTAAATTTTCATTTTGGGAAGAAGAAGAAAATCTTATTTTGGCTATAACTTTTGAACGGAGCGTCGGATTTTATCGTATGACCCCTCATTCGACGGGTATTTTCAATAAGAACACAACTAAAACATTGCGATCGGACTATCACAGCAGATTTTCAATTTTGCGGCTATATAATAGTAGTCGCCTTCGCACACTCTCCTGGTGCGCTTCGTCACTACATGGACTGCCGTCCATAGAGATAATTTTTCGATGTTCGGCGCCTACTGCTAACAAAATTTAAAGGTACATTTTTACGAGCGTGTCAGATATTTATGTAAAATGGGATTTCCTTGTATTTTTTTAAGCCTGTTCACCGCATCAAGTTGGTTGTGAATAGAGGTGAACAAATTACTTCAATGGCTCAATGGCTTTGATTGACTCAAATTATGATGGAACCTTAAATGCAATTATTTAGAAGGGAATCTAAGCAATTTTTTGGTATAGGTTTTACTATAATTGAGCACAGACCCTCGAAGATATCTTAAGTCAAAACATTAAATGTTGCTATTTTTTTAAACCGCGATTGCACAAATACCACCCGTTAAACGCGAAAACGAAGTATGCAGATATGCTTATATACTTCTATATTAATATATTTAAATGCCAATAGGCCTGCACCTTTTAATAAAGTCCATTTTGTTGCCCTGTGTAATCATAATGACTATAATCATATTTATTAATGATTTTAATTTACTTTTCCGTGCCACACGGCTTTTGAATAAGATTCTGTGCCAATTTGATTTCAAAGCTACAGCCAGGATTTTCTAAAATATTCATAAATATTGAATAAATAATACAACTAATAATAAGAATGAATTTGGGATTAAAAAAAATATAGAGTAAAGCCACGGTAAGACGATCAAAATATTTGATCAAATTTATCAAGGACTAGTAGGGTCGGTAGCCCGCAGCTTCGCCTGCGGAAATTAAAATTGAAAATTAAGCATACCTTTATATTTGCTACATATTTAAAATTTAAAAAATTCCTAATAATTAGCCTATAAGCCGAGAAAAGATTTTATCATAACTTTATTCCTTAATTTCCGCAAAAACAACAAACTATGCAAACTACTTAAGAAATATTAAAAAACTTGCGAAAAAATTCCTAAAATTCTTATGGCTTGTGTAAAGTATCAGCTGCACAGAACAGAAACAAACAAATTAATTTTTCGACAAAAATCCTTAGACTAATTTTCTTCACAACATTAGTACTTTGTCCAAAACATATTGTTTAAATATAGAATGTCATACAGGGTTGAGCATGTAATTAAATTCCTAATCGATTAGCGTGTAAATCTAGATAATAACCTTGTTTTCTTAAATTGCCAAGAGATATACATAGCTCTCCAAAAACCAATATGATAATTTTGGTTAAGATTGAAGAATCTATAGAAAAGGTACATAAAAACCAAATACTCTTGGAGATTTAGCTAAATGGGTGTTTTTGGAAGGTATCCACAGTAGATAACTCTTATAAGGGAAACCAATATTTATGCAAAGCAATGTTTTGCTTTATGTATTTGACTAATTTAAGAAAAGGCATCAAGAAAAGCAATTCGATAATACTGCATTTTACCATTGATATTTTGTTTCAGTATTTTTGTTTTCATTAATTTTTCACCTTGATTAGAATAATATTAATAATAAGGAAGGCAGGTGGAAGGGGGGATGCCGTGAATCAAATTGTTTAAACATTTCCATTTGTTTAAACAATATGAGGCACGTGTAAGGAAGGGCAAGATAATTGATTTGATATTTAGTTTTTTTTTAATACTTTCAATGCTATTTGCATTTTAAAACACAAAAATCTGTAAGAAAATGTCTTCGATCTGTTGTGGAAATGTAAATGCAATATTGTTTAAGCAAAAGGATATCAGTATTATCATTAATTTGAATTTAAGCGAATCTAACTTCCTTAGTCAGCTGCAATGCACACACACGCACATATCTAGGAATTGTGTTTATAAAAAACTCATTTTGTGGCTTATATATATTTCGCCCATGTGTGTGTGCAACGGAGCGAAATAATGCTTTTTACAAATCAACAATTTGTCAATATCTCAACGTTTAAAAACTAATAATAGTTTAACCGCGCATTTTAAACGTGTTATGACTGTGGTATTTTTGATTTTAAATGTGTTGACTGTGGTATTTTAATTTTCCCCTTGCGCGGTCACACTTAAAGTGCGACAGCGTGACATACATGCATACATGCGCCAGCAGAACATACATACATACATACATATGGGGAGGCCGTGACGTCACATTAGGTTAGCCAAATTTGAAAATATTGGGGACTTGCTTAACGATGCTGAATCTCCAAAAAATTTTAATGCAGTTATTTGCGGGTATGCCATAAGATTATGAACATCACATTTTTAAATCATTTTAACAACATTTATAACAGAAAAATGGCAAAAGAAAGAATTTAAAAAAAAACAAATCGTATTTTGGGGCACTTTGGGGTCGTTTTTTGTTCTAATAAGTACATCTTACGCGGCTCCTAATTATTTTAGTAATTAATGTGATTTTTTTTAGATTTTTATGTCAATCCGTTCTGGGTGGAATTTGCTACTGACCGTATAATTGGTCTACAATTATATTAATTTAGATTGCCATCAACTTACATAGAAAACAATTATTGTTTTTTACATTTTTAAGCATTTTCTATGAAAGAAAATAATTTGATGTCAGATCGTGGCCATTTGTGGCTCGTGGCTAAGCCATTTCTAAGTGTTGTTAAGAAATAAAAATTCGTGTTGGTAGTATTGACAACACTTAACATGAAATCAAATTGGCGAAAAATACCTAGTAGGTATTACCTACTATACCTATAATATACGTAACCTTTAATGATTACGGTCCCTGAAAAATATTATTTAAAGGAAATATTTATTCGCGGGAAAAGTATGACCCTAAGTTACAACGAAATTATGACCAATTATTATCTTTCTTCGGAATGTTGGTATTATAAAATATATGATGCATGGTCACATCAGTTTCAATTTCGTGCAAAAGTGAAAAAAGTGAAAATAGTTAATTTTAATCTAAAACAACAAGAAAAAGGTGAGTGATAAAATAAATGTTGTCGTTTAATAATCTTAATTTCAGCGTTACAGAGGTTAGTATCACAGATATTTTCGCCATTAATAAATATAAGCCTCCAGATGCTATCTTTAACTCAAACTATGCATTTCAGTGTCACTTGAAATGTTTTTAATCTTCACCAGGGGTAAATGGTGTGCGGTGTTCATTAAATGGTTGTATGAATAGTACTTCAGTACTAACTTAGTTCTTTAACTTAATCAAAATATTACATTTATTTCAGCCAGACCGAGTGAGACATTCTGGGACCAGAACTGTTGCGCTTGCATTTCCCGTATTTGATTTTTTCTTCTCATAATTCTCATCCCCGACATTAAACATCTAATCAAAGGGTAAATGATCGGCCATGGCAAACTAGGCATAGGAGAGATCCCTTAATTTTGTATGGAGATGTAAAAATGGTAATTACTCTTATTATATTATTCCTGGTCTTACATTCATATCTTAATATTTTTTGATATTTTCAGAAGACAGGCTTACAAGAAATGGATACCTAAGACCTGCATTCGGCCAAGCAAAAACCGGGAATGCTTCAGGCATTAACAATTTTTAATTCCAATGCTTCGATTGTAAATATTATTAATAAATACACATACAAATATTACATGAACAATTTTTTTTTTTATTGTGAGAAATCAGATACTACAAAGTAGTGGAAAACCAAAACTGGGAGGGTGTGGAAAAGCAGATATTGCAAATAGAGGAAAACCATAACTGAGCACGTGTGGAAAATCTATAATGCGGGAAGTCGAAAAACCAGTGGATTTTGGCCTGCATTCTACTACCAGAGATCCTAGTATTTGCAGCATCCGCTTATCTCCGAGCTACAATAGTTGTACGGATGGTTCCGTGCAGGCTAATTTATTAGCCGCCCGCATTCGAGTCACACCTGTTAAGCCGCTAACAATTTCGAGAGTTGAGTTATCCGGAGCTGGGTAATACTCTAGTTTACCCCAAAATTCGCGAAAAAATTATCCTCGACGGACCGCGAATTCTTAAGGGGGGGGTAGGGTCTTTGGCACCAAAAAATCGACTAACTTTGCGATTTTTTCTATAAAAACTGGTTGGATGGATTTAATTCAAACCTTTTGTATATTATTAAGTGTCATTTAAATAATATCCACTAATTTTTATAGCCGATACTATCGGCTAATATATCGGTGGCAAAGCGATTGCTGAAAAAATTCGACCAAAATGTGAAATTGTTTTATAGGGGGCCAGACCCCACAGCCGCGAATTAAATATCTTCGGTGGACAGTGATTACTTAAAAATTCGAGTGACCATGAAAGCCCATATATTTTTATAGCAAAAACCTCAAAAACAGAAAAAGCTACTTTGTTTTTATAGCAAAACTCGCAACTTTAAAATGCAATTGTAAGCGAACCGTGCATTTTCGCCGATAATCTTCCGCACGTAAATTATTAAGAAATCGCGGGCCATCGATGGTAATTTTTTCGCACAGGCCCCTCTTCTAGACTTATACTTCAAATCTTGCTAGACCTCTCCCCTATTACATTTTCTAGAACAGATTAAGATCCTACTTTCTATAATTCAATTTTTTTCTATATCGTGCTGTACGATATATGTACGTCAGCGCCCCTTGTTCGGTTAGGCATGGGTGAGGCCGTGGATCAAGAACAATATCGTCTTGTTTAACCCTTTATAAATATTAACATTTATTTTGTTAACTTTTTTTATTTACAGACTCATAGTGACGAACAGATGGAAAATGAAACCGATGAACAATTTGAAGAACGCGTTTTAAATAAGAGAGCCGCACAACTTTTTATTGACGTTAGAGCGCATTTTATCGCAAAAGATAATTTGGCTCTCTCTCAATTAACAATAGGAAACTCGAGAAAACAGGTAACATGACTTTATTTTATTTTGTATTGTTATATAATATCTTACCCGTTTCTAGTAGATTACAAATTATATGTTTCCAGGGGCGGAAACAATTCTCTCAAATTTGTTGTGACTTAAAATTTTAAAAGTGCATATTATCATTTTTTCTTTGGGATTTAAAAAAAAAAAATTGCGGTGAAGAGCAATTTAAAGTTTGAGCTTTGATTCTTTTACCTTTTTTTTTAAATTTAACCAAAGTAAATTTAGAAGTATGAAGAGTTAAAAGAAATGATAACTTTTCGTTGTGCACATCTTCGAGGTGACCGAAAAGATAAAAAGGTATTTCCATGATGACCATTATTCCGGTCTGAAGCGAAAACGAAAAACGCAATTGTAATCTATATGGATGTACCTTTGGCAAGATCTAAAGGTTTTTTAAATGGTCAAAAAAAAAGACATATGGCGGGACTTTAAACTTGTTAACAGGTCAACCAAATCACTAATAGAAACTATAAAAGGGTAAACACGCCCTTAAAACCACCCGCATAATGCAAATGCATACAAAAATGCCTTCGTTTTCGAATCAACAATTATTTAATTAGTTGTTGTTGCTCACGTCTGTAAAATCGGGAAGCAGATCGCTTCTAACAGACATGTAATTCTTAATTACATGTTCCTATAGAAGTTTCGACGCTCAGCTGACATCGCCTTCTCCAGCTGATAAGGTAGCTGGGACGCCCCTTCCGAAATTTTAAAATCCTGGAAAGCCCGAGGTTCAATCCCCAGTGAGTGCAAGTGTGTTGAAATGCTAAAAATTGTTGTATTTTTTGTAACCAACTATGACCCTGAGTTCGCAAAAATCATCCCACAGTTGACCTTTTTTTATAGGATCAAGTAGAATTCCAAAACCGCTATTACAAATTTAAAACAACTAAAAATCATATATCTTGGACAACCAAAATTGTTATGACCGTCACGATATATTTTCAAAATTTAACTAACCCGGCGCCCCGTGCGTGTAGTTGGGCAGCCGTTGCTTGCGTCGCAGTGCGTTGCCCGCCGATTGTGCGCTGCTTGCGTCGCAGTGCAGTTATGCGGGATCAGCCTGGCAACTTTTCTGTTGCTGGGTGACCGTGTTAACTTATTATTGATTATTATAGCCATGTCTGTCCGTGAGAGCGCTGTGGTCTTGGAAACTTTAAGAGCTAGAAATTTAGGGTCTCAGATTTAGATTCCTTAACTTCCGCTTCAGCTAAAGTTTGTTATCCGAATTTGAGACGCTCACTCTATATCCCATAACACTAGTTTACAGCAAAAATACACCAAGAAGGATACTAATAGTTCCTAGTAGAATAGGTCCGATTTGAAAACGTGTCTTTTACATTTCGATAGGTATTAATAAACCCTATAGAATTGCATTTGTACATTTTTAAAATCTTAAAAGATGTGGCCGTCAGACAGACATGGCTATATCGACTCGGCTAGTGACCCTGGTCAAGAATATATAAACTTTATAGGGTCGGAAACGCTTTCTTCTCCCTGTTACATTTTGCACGAATACAATATACCCTTTTACTCTACGATTAACGGATATAATAAATTGCTTTGTGCTCGCTTCTAAGTCAATTTTTCCTATGTAAACGAGCAGCGAACGTTTCGTCTAAAAATTCCCCCTGAAAACCACCTGAAAAGTTTTCCTGATGCAAACCCCTGAAATTTTACGTAGGATTTTATTGTGGGATCGAGCACCACATGCCTGAAAGTCCTACTGGGTAGTTGATCAAAACGGTGATTTGGTGAATTTACAAGGTGAATAATAGAATGAATATTTATTGGGATGGCAAGAAAGTCATGTCGTTTTTTTTAAATATTTTCAAAGATGATTTATTTTTATCAGGACTTATAATTAATCAATTATATATTGGTCGTTTTGTTCGACCACTAATGACCATCTCTCGGGCAGCTGCATAATTCCGCGCTCGAAGAACTTTAGGTCTTTTGCAGCAAAGAATCGAGACAAGTGGTTTTCGACAGCCTCATCTGAATCAAAGTTTTTACAAAAATGGATCGTTTTTAATCCGTTGCAGCAGAGAATGGCAGATATTTATACGCTTAGGTAGGTGAATTTCCTTTAAGTTATGCGGAACCCAAACATCGAGCTTGTTTACGCAGCCAAGTTTCTTCAAATGGTTTTCAACCGTTGTATGCGACACACTGAGCTTCTCTGACATCTCCCGCGTTGAATAACGCCGGTTTTCATCCAGCAAAGCCTGAATTTGTTCGTCAAGAACGGCCGATGGTCGACCAGAACGTGGAGCGTCTTTAACTCCAAAATCTCCAAGCCTGAATTTGGCAAACCAGCGCTGATATTGGCGATCACTCATGGCATCTTTACCATACACTTCGCACAATTTTTCGCGAGCTTCGACCGCTTTTTTTCCTTTTCGGAAATAAAAATGCAAAATATGCCGAAAATGCTCACTTTGAGCCTCCATGTTTAATTTGCTATAGCTTCCACAAATGTTATCGAATAATTACCAAATTTTCATCGATAGTACCTAAGACAATAAGCTTTAAAACGGTACTAAAAAGTGTGACCCTGGTGCTCGATTAGTCGTAAATAAATTAGTTTAAAAACGATTACTAAAAAAAACTTTCTTGTTAACCCAATATAATAAAAGACTTGGTTTATACCCTCACTGCATTACAAATTGTACAGCTATAGAAAGAGGATCAACACTAAAAAGAAGCTCAATTCCTTTAAAACTTTAAATGTTTGAGGAAAGGTTTACTCAGATGAGAGTATTTCGAAAAAACAATTATATACTATCCAAAATCAAGACTTGTACGTGCTTCCTCACGAAAGCTACTTTAACTTTCAAGGAATTATTAGAAAAGACCTACAACCAGAGCTTGCAGTATCGGTCAACCTTTTCAAAGTGTTCGAGAACAACCTGTCATTTACAAACACTTTGAGAACTGGGAGAGAGCTAACACATTGAAAGGGTTTTATGATTAACAGCTGTTACGCTCAGAGCAAAACCCTTTTTTTTAGGGTTCCTTCGGTTTCGGTTTCTACTGACTTCTTTACTCGGTCTGTTAGGGAAAACGGTCTTTTGTTAATGTATGCGTGCGTGTGTGTGACCTGTTCAGTAATGCTTTAGTCGTAACATTGCTTTTTGATTATTACAATTTAAAAGGGTAATGAAAAATCCGTAATGTGCATTTTCTAAAGCTGCATCTGTAAAATTAGCCCATTTACCATTTATTGATTTTATATAACTAATGTTTATAAAAACTCCAGGAACACACCAGCCCGATTTGCCAAATAGTAAAAACACTTCAATTGTCGTTTTAGTTGATTTTTATTTTTACACAACCGCACGCTCTCGTTGTCTGCAAGCAAGTAATAAAGGTACGCATGTGCATACAAATATGAAACAAAAACGTTCTTAGGCAGAGGGGGAGAGAACAAAAAGAGTAGGGAGCTTTCCCACCGGGAAAATTACTCTGGAAAATAACATATTTTCATCAGGTTTCTCCATATAAGCGGAAGGGACTAAACCTCATTCACCCCTTACATTTCTCCCATCTCTGGTTTCAAAATACACGGGGGTGATACAAAAAGTAAGGAGGAAATGAGGTTTCTATCTGGATCTCTGGCAGTAGAATGCAGGCCAAAATCCACTGGTTTTTCGACTTTCCGCATTATAGATTTTCCACACGTGCTCAGTTATGGTTTTCCTCTATTTGCAATATCTGCTTTTCCACACCCTCCCAGTTTTGGTTTTCCAATACTTTGTAGTATCTGATTTCCCACAAAAAAAATAACTTTTTTTCATATAATATTTGTATGTGTATTTATTAATATTATTTACAATCGATGCATTGGAATTAAAAATTGTTAATGCCTGAAGCACTCCCGGTTTTTGCTTGGCTGAATGCAGGTCTTAGGTATCCATGTCTTGTAAGCCTGTCTTCCGAAAATATCAAATATAATTAAGTTGTGAATGTAAGACCAGGAATAATAAAAAGAGTAATTACCATTATTACATCTCCATACAAAATTAAGGGATCTCTCCAGAAATTATGCCTAGTTTGCCATGGCCAATTATTTACCCTCTGATCAGCTGTTTTATGTCGGGGATGAGAGCTATGAGAAGAAAAAATCAAATATGGGAAATGCAGGCGCAATAGTTGTGGTCCCAAGATGTCTCAATCGGCCTGGCTGAAATAAATGTAATATTTTGATTAAGTTAAACAACTATGTTAGTACTGAAGAACTATTCATACGACCATTTAATGAACACCATTTACCCCTGGTGAAGATTAAAAACATTTCAAGTGACACTGAAATGTAGAGTTTGAGTTAAAGATAGCATCTGGAGGCTTATATTTATTAATGGCAAAAATATCTGTGGTTCTAACCTCTGTAAGTCTGAAAATAAGATATTCAAACTACAATATTTATGATATCACTTACCTTTTTCTTGTTTTTTAGATTAAAATTAACTATTTTCACTTTTTTTTCACTTTTGCACAAAATTGGAAATCGATGTGACCGTGCGTCATATATTTGATAATACCAACATTCCGAAGAAAGATAATAATTATACCCGTTACTCGTAGAGTAAAAGGGTATATTGTATTCGTGCAAAAGTATGTAACAGGGAGAAGGAAGCGTTTCCGACCCCATAAAGTATATATATTCTTGATCAGGATCACTAGCCGAGTCGATCTAGCCATGTCCGTCTGTCCGTCTGTCCGTCTGTCTGTCTGTCCGTCTGTCCGTATGAACGCTGAGATCTCGGAAACTATAAAAGCTAGAAGATTGGTATTTGGCATGAAGATTCTTGGAGTTCCTACGCAGCGCAAGTTTGTTTCAAAAGGGTGCCACGCCTCCTCTAACGCCCACAATCGCTTATATACGATTTTAAAAATTTCAATATTTCGGAAAAGTAAAAATGCAGTTTTATTGTGTTTATCAATACCTATCGAAATGTAGAAGAAATTTTTCAAATCGGACCATTCGTTAAAAAGTTATGCGTGTTCAAAGTTTCTATCTCGATCTCCCTCGCACTCCCTTTACCTGAGTAACGGGTATCTGATTGTCGGGGCACCCGACTATAGCGTTCTCTCTTGTTGGTCATAATTTCGTTGTAACTTGAGGTCATACTTTGGCTTACTAATGGCTTAGGCCACGATCTGACCATCAAATCATTTTATTTCATAGAAAATGTTAAAAATTTAAAAAAACAAGAAAGGAAGCTAGCTTTGGCGAGCCGAAGCTTATATACTCTTGCAGATAAAAGAAATACCTTTTTAAGTTGTCAGAAATCAAAATGCCTACTTCCTGCAAAGTTACAATTAATTTTCTTATATTTGTTTGATTATTCGTATGGGAGCCTTAAGATATAGTGGTCCGATCCGGCTCGCTCCGACATATGTACTACCTGCAATAGAAAGAAGACTTTTGGGAAAGTTTCATTGCGATAGCTTTAAAACTGAGAGACTAGTTCGCATAGAAACGGACAGACGGACATGGCTAGATGGACTCGGCTATTGGTGCTGATCAAGAATATATATACTTTATGTGGTCGGAAACGTCTCCTTCACTGCGTTGCAATATCTGACTGAAATTATAATACCCTCTGCAAGGGTATAACAATAATTGTTTTCTATATAAGTTAAGGGCAATCCTTGATACATTTTTTCAAATATTTTGATCGTCTAAACTTGGCTTTATTCTATAATTTTTTTGAGTCCCGTCATCATTCTTATTATTGTTTGTATTATTTATTCAATATTTATGAATATTTTAGAAAATCCTGGTTGTATCTTTGAAATTAAATTGGCGCAGAATTTTATTCAAAAGCCGTGTGGCACGGAAAGTTTTGTTATTGAGTAAAATAAATAAAATCATCAATAAATATTATGATTATAGACATTATGATTATAATTATTTAGTTTAATTTATTTGATTAAAAATTATTAATATTTTTTCTACGAATTTTAAAATTACTAAAAATTAAAGATAAATGTGAGAACAAGTTTTTTGGTTTTGGTGTAAATCATAGGATTTTTGAATATTATAAGTTGGTGATTTTTTTTGTTAAAAAATATTATAATCGTAGTGTCACAGAAATCACACTGATATTAATGCTACTCAGAAGCCCACCCCCATTTAACGCTCAGAATTTATCTATCCCCACACCGCCGCCTGCAAAAGGAACAGGATTTCAAGAACACAAACACCAACTTCTCACTTTCCCGCTGGGTTGCCTCTCTCTGAGATCTTCATTGTTCGTCCCCTTCCCACACACACACAATGTGTATGTATACAAGTGTGACTTTTAGTATTCTCAACACGCCACCTCAAAAGTTACACTGATACAAAATAAGGAATAACAAAAGATAATTTTCAGACGAGTGTGTCCATATTCAAATGGTTGTAATATTTTTCTTCTCTGGGGACTCTTTTTTTCCGATCCAGCATTTGCTGCAAAGAATTGGGGAAACCCAGTAAAACCCAATCAGATCAATCAAAAACATAAATTAACAAGATTCGCTTATATAAACAGTAATGGTTAGACTAGAAAATATTTTGGTTTGATTATTGTTAAATATATATATATATGCCAAGAGATCAAGTTTGTCTTGGTTTTAAGGGTAATTATCAATTAAAAAATAACTCCATATAAAGGTTCAGGCTGAAGGTCCAGTTAGCCCCAGTTGGTCTCGCAGTGTAGTTTATCTAGCTGTTGGTAGTGGCTTTGTTAAAATATGAGCCAATTGGAAATCTGTGGAAATATACTTGATGCAGACTAGTTTGTTTTCAATTTGTTCCCCGGTAGGCAAGTAGGATTATTGGCTATACTAATACAACCTTGGTTGTCTTCAAAAATATCTATTGGGCCATTTAATTTTAATTTGATTTCATTTATTAATGACTTTAGCCATAATGCTTCTCTAACACCTTCAAATAAGGCCATATATAAAATCTTTTGGGGCGATTTTGGGCGTTAGAGGGGGCGTGGCCCTCGGCTGAAACAAACTTGCGCTGCGTAGAAGGCCCAAAAATATGTGTGGGAAATCCCAACTTTCTAGCTTTTGTAGTTTCCGAGATCTCAGCGTTCAAACGGAGAGACAGACAGACGGACAGACGGACATGGCTAGATCGACTCGGCTAGTGATCCTGATCAAGAATATATATACTTTATAAGGTCGTAAACGCTTCCTTCCCCCTGTTACATTCTTTTGCACGAATACAATATACCCTTTTACTCTACGAGTAACGGGTATAAATATGCTTTTCCCCTAACTGGAACTTTCAGTAACTGGAGTTTATTTGTTGGCATGGCTTTTCTAACTATGGAAGTTCGAGTGTGGGTCGCCATAAAAGAAAGCGAAATAAGTTCGCTAGTTATTGGAAAAAAGTAATTTCAAAACGACACAATCTCTCGTGTTCGTATGACATTTATCGGCGAAATTATTTCACCGGTCGCAAACGTATTCGGCAGAGATTCCCTTTGCACGCTCATAAGATCGACGGAAAAAAAGCCATAATTTCGCGAAAAAAATGTACTTTGCGAAATTGTGGATGCGAAATTTTTGTCGCTAAGCGACATCAAAAAATCAACTAACGATGCGATTGTTTTCTATAAGAATACTATCGATACTATCGGCCAGTATATCGATGGCAAAGACCTTGCTGGAACACTTAAAAAAAAAGGCGATTTGCGCCAAAAACTATTGACTCGAAACGCGTTCCCCGGAGTGGTGTCTTAAGTTTTGGGAATAGCCAGAAGTCACATGGAGCCAAATCAGGAGAATACGGTGGTTGAACGATATGCGTCGAATTCTTGGCGAAATGGACACGAAGAAATTGATCGTTTTCGGTTCCAAACGTGACTTGACTTTTCGTAGGCCCAAATGGTCTTTCAAAATAGTTTTCACAGATCCTTCTGATATTCCGATCATATCAGTAAGGTCTCTAACAGTCAACCGACGATTTTTGAGCACTAATTCCTTCAATTCATAGACGTGTTGGTCATCTGTTAACGTCGATGGTCGTCCTTGGCCCTCCAAATCATCAACATGTTCCCGACCTTCTTTGAAGTCTTTGTAGCACGTATAAACATTTTTCTGGGACATGGTAGAATCACCAAAGTCCTTCCAAAACATCCTCGACGTTTTCGCATCCGAAATTTCATTCCGAAAAATAAAATTTGGTAATACTCTAGATAAGCGGACTCACCCCCGAAATTCGCGAAAAAATTATCCTCGATGGACCGCGCTTTCTTAAGAATTTACGTGCAAAAAGATCTTGGCGGTCGGCCATGGTTCTCTTGAAATTTAATTTTAAAGTTCCCGGTTTTGCTATAAAAACAAGTATGCTTTTCTAACGTTTGCTATGAAATTCATATATGTAGACTTTTTCCTTTTTGTCAAAATAAGACTAATTTAAAATTCCAAAAATCTAAGTAATTTGGTATTATAGGGAGCTAGTCTCCACAACCGCGTGAAAATGATATTCAGAAGAAATCGCTGTCCAAGGAGGATTAAATATTTTAACCTTTCTTTAAGTCTTTTCCGCCCAAAAGCAAACATCAAGATTGAATTTGTTTTTCTCAGCGAAAAATACTGGTTTAATATTGAACAAGAAAGACTGCGCCGAAGGCGAAAAAAATTTAAGAAAAAATCGCGCGAACAGGAGAGGATCCGGGCAAACATTCATGGCCACCATAGACACCGGCTCGACTAGGAGTTTCATCAGTGAATCAGAGCACTGAAGCTTAATTGTGGGAATAACTGGAGAAGGGTGGGTACGAGGGTCCGACTAGCCGACGGTTCTTGACGTGACCTTACCCAATCACTGATGCCCCTCTTGGTTATGCCCACCGTGCTCGACGATCTATTACTGAGAGTAGACTTTCTCTGCGGCATTTAAGCCACCCATAGCTGTGAAGGGGACCACCTACAACTGGGATCCGCAACTACTACCACCCCAGGAGCAGCAGGTTCACCAGCGAGGCACGGCGCACCGAATGAGGCGTGCGCGGCAGTCCCTCCTGGTCAAGCAGGAGCAGCAGGTTCACCAGCGAGGCACGGCGCACCGAATGAGGCGTGCGCGGCAGTCCCTCCTGGTCAAACAGGAGCAGCAGGTTCACCAGCAAGGCACGGCGCACCAAACTCGGATTTGGTCGAGGTTCCCCCAGGAAGATCTAGACGGCGACGGCACTCACAATAAGCAAGGGACTGCAACTTAAAGAGAAACTCAAGCGAGGAACCGCATTCAAGTCGCAGCCCCGTGCTAACCCTCATCGAACAACAGGCCGTGGAACGAAACCCCTTCCGCCAACGACATCGATCGGATACGTCGACGCGGGCAAAACAAGTGAGATTTCTAGGACTATTGGTCCACAAAGTCTTCACGAGCAGACCCTCGGTGACCACCACCCGGCAACGCACGCACTTGAAGAGGCCCTCACCACCGTTAGTACCACGAACGACTCTGGGAGTAGTGCAGGAATAGCAGACCCACGGGTGCGAGCCTTCCTCGAGTTTGAGTTGAGAAGATTCGACAACCTCAAAGGGATATCCATTATCGTGGAGCATCATATCTTTATGCGGGACGATAAGCCCATAAAACAGCGGTATTACCTCAAAAACCCCGCTATGCAAGCCGTCATTAATCAACAAGTCGACGAGCTGCTACGTGACGGTCGTATCGAACCTTCCAAGAGTCCACATAGTGCACCTGTAGTGCTTTTTGGGAGAAAGACTGGGGACATCCGAATGTGCGTGGATTATCGCCAACTTAATGCGCGATCAATACCCAACGCCTATCCGTTACCACGAATCAACCACATCTTGGAGCGATTGCGTAACGCACAGTTTATCTCAACTCTCGATCTCAAAAGTGGGTATTGGCAAGTCCCAGTTGCCCCCTCTAATCGTAAGTACACCGCATTCACGGTTCCGGGACGAAGGCTGTTTCACTGGAAGGTGATGCGATTCGGGCTCCACTCTGCTCCAGCCACGTTTCAAAGGGCAGCGTCATAGGCCCCGACATGGAACCACACGCGTTCGCTTATTTAGATGATATTATAGTGATCGGTACTAGCCTCGAGGAACACTTAGAGAATCTTAAAGAAGTCTTCAAGCGACTTTATAATGCGAACCTGAGACTCAACAGATAGAAATGCACTTTTTTCCAGCGGAGCATAAAGTATTTGGGACATGTTATAAGCGAAGCAGGGATACATTCTGACCCGGACAAGATCGCAGCAATCCGAGAGCTCCAACCGCCCACAAATCTACGGGAATCTACGGGGTCATTGCCTTGGTGTCGCGTCATGGTATTGACGATTCGTGCCAAATTTTGCGACCATTGTAGAATCCATGCCCACGCTCCTCAGGAAAGGCAAGAGGTGGAGTTGGAATGAGGAACATGATCAGGCTTTCGAGACTTTTATATCCCGACTAACAGAGGCACCTGTTCTCGCGTGTCCCGACTTTGCTCAGGGGTTCTCCCTGCAGACTGACGCTAGCGAACACGGATTAGGTGCAGTGTTGCCCAGACCATTGATGGAGTAGAAAGGGTTATAGCCTATGCCAGCCGCCGATTGACCCGGACCGAGGAAAATTACTCCGTAATAGAGAAGGAATGCCTGGCCATAGAAACATGCGATGTTACCTGGAGGGCTATCGTTTTAAAGTTGTGACCGATCATCATCATCATCTGGTCAAACCATTCTAGCCATGGTCCTGGTACCAGGATGGAATATCCAAACGCCGAGAGGTCTTATCCCAGAGGGACTCCGCACCCTCGTGATGCCTTGGCTGAAGCAGCCACGAGATCGAGACCTTCGTCGGTTGGAGGAAGTTGGAGGGGAAACACACGCATTCAAGTCAACAAGTAAGAAGTAAGAAGGGGGTGTGATGAATCACATTTATTTAGATTTTAAGATTTAATGTAAGAACCCACTGAAGGGAGTCAATAGAGTTAATTTTTTCTTCACAGCTTACAAAATAACCGCGTACTTATTTTTAAATAGTTCGTTAAGATACCATTAGGACCAAAAGCCAGTAAATAGGTAGATAGGCAGCTCTACCGAATCCTAGGTACGGCAACGCCACAACAATGCTACAACCTCAGATTTTCTAGCCAAGACACAGTTCGATCGCAGCGAGGAACTTACCACGATCAAAAAGTAGGAATTTTGGGAAATAAAAAGTCGGTCACACTGTCGGTTAAGTCGCCACGCAACGGTGACACGACGCTTTCGCTTAAACACCGGTAACGACGATGGTCAGGAGTCGCGCAAGTGAAAAGTGAAAAGAAAAGAAAAGAAAAGAAAAGCATCGATCTGCACGAGTGACGCGGCACAGGAGGAAAAGGAAAAGAAACAACAACCAGGATACCCACGCGAGCGATCCCAATTACCAACCTGGCGAGAAGATCTGAGGTGAGAGGAGTGCAGGACATTAGGAAACCACGCGCGAGTGGACGGTAGCAATAAACCAACAAAGTAACAATAAACTGGAATATTGTCTGACTGTGGCAGTAGAAAATACTTTGTTGGACAAAATTGCGTGGTAATTCGGGCTAGTGGGCGGGATCATTTTAGCTAGCTTTCTCTGCGGCTACGCGGGCGAAGTGTTCGTTATAGTGAGTTCTCCCTGCGGTTACGCGGGCGGTGTTCACTATAGCTAGTTTTCCCTGCGGCTACGCGGGCGAAGTGTTCATTATAGTCAGTTCTCCCTGCGGTTACGCGGGCGGTGCAGTTCTAGTTAGATTTTCCTTCGGGTGCGCGGGCGAGGTTTCTGTAGCTAGATTCTTCTGCGGATACGCGGGCTGGTTAGCTTTCCCTGCCAACTTTTCCTGCGGCTACACGGGCGAGGTTACTAGTTTTCCCTGCGGATACGCGGACAGAGGAATTCTAGATAGCTTTTCCTACGGCCACACGAGAGTTGAGTAGAAGTTGAATATGATTCCCAACTAGTGTTCCCGAGTCTCCGACCTCTAGAATGCCTAAACAAATCCCTTTTGATCGACACATCCGTCCTCAATTGTCTCCAAGATTATAAATTTATCTGGAGAGGATCTGGATTGACTGAGACGCCGCCCATAGCAGATCGCATCCTTACAATTTTAATGGCACTTCTCTGCTCAATTAAATCAGACATTGTAAAAATGGATAAATGCACTCTTACTCGTTTAGTAAACACAAGCGTTAATATAGAACTGATACTGACATGAACGTGAAATTACCCCCAGATGGTATCAACAGTCCTGCTAACTCAAGAAAAAAATAACAAATCCGCAATGTTAAACAATGTTAAAAACAAATTCACCTTTCTTTTTTGCCCACAGTAGTATATAAGTCGGAATCATCCAGATCGGCCAACTATATCATACAGATTCGGTGTTTTTTGACATAGGGCTAATATATAAAATTATTTATAAAATATTTTAAATTTGTTTTGGAATTAATAAATATTTATTTTGTCTTTCAGGCGGCTCAAAAGTTCTATTCTCTTCTTGTGCTGAAGAAATTTAAGGTGCTTCACATTGCTCAATCTGCTCCCTATGCAGATATTACCATAACCCGAGGACCAACATTTGAAAATCCAAAAATGTAGGGACTAGGACCTCTGAATATTTTGATTTGTCATAATTTATAACTATAATTTATTTTTAATATAGACAAAAAAGTTAATCAATGTGTTTTAAAATTTTGTTTCGGTTTTTTAATGCTGATAACTTTGCTACTTGGATTGGATACTCGCTAAACAGGGAACAGGAAAGTACTCTTTACGTTTATTCATAGGTTATTTTCATGCGTACTAATTTGATTATTTTTTAAATATCGTGGAGGTTTGACAAACTGTGATCTTTACTATAATACCCAACATCCTTTTTAAAACGTAGTGCGGGAACACTACTACTTAAATACAGCTGGGCAATTCACTGCTGTCGCACGCGACGTTTGTACGCTTTGAAGGTAAAAAACCATCTTCCAGGACTTTTTTCTTTTGACTTTAGGCTCAAATTTAAGGCTAAAATACTTGCTAGGGCTGACTTTAAACCACTATTCGTTTTTAAGATATATATTCGCACGCGACACCAATAGAAGTTACCGTTTTGACTACCAGCTCAACTTTCGATTGCAGCGAGACGTGAAGGAATATTTTAATGCAGCTAATTTTATAGTGACCCCTATTATTTTTTCTTAAAAATATATTTTGTTTGGTTGAAAAATATGTAGTAGGTTTTTTTTTTTTGCCGTCGTTTTCTTAGGTGGTTTTTCTTTAACCTTAACGTCAAAAAAGCCGTTTAAGAGCTACTTTAAAAATTATTATAGGTATTGTCCTGAAAAATTATACAAGGATGTTTAAATTACTTACCTCAGTTGAGGATACATATAACTAGAATCAAAAATCAGTGCAAAATCATATAGAAATATGTTTTAATCAAGTTTCAAGCTTTTTAACTTGGTTGACATCCTCAGAGAATTGACCAGAAGTACAAAATGGATATGATTTCTTTCGCTTATTTCACCCTTTAAAAAAATTACTTTGAGTCTGGGTTTCAAAAGATTAAGTTTCACTTTTAAAATACTTTGACAGCAAAACAAACCAAAAAACAAGAGAGAACGCTATAGTCGGGTGTCCCGACTATCTGATACCCGTCACTCAGCTAGCAGTGCGAGGGAGACGGAGATAAAAAACTTTGATTGCGCATAACTTTTTAATGAATGGTCCGATTTGAAAAATGTTTCGATAGATATTAATAAACACTATAAAATTGCATTTATACATTTATAAAATCTTAAAAGATGTGGCCGCCAGATACATTTTAAAATCGGTTAGTGATCCTGATCAAGAATATATACACTTTATGGGGTCGGAAACGCTTCCTTCTACGAGTAACGGGTATAAAAATGATTCATTGTTTTCATCCCGTATTCATTTTCAAAAGGGTCAACAGGCGATTCTTTGACTGACAAAAAATGATACCAACATGCCGACGAAAGATGTAAGGAGTCTTAAAACTCCCCACTAATCTCGAGGCAGAAGAGCGCTGAGGAACAGCGAAGGTGACGAGAATGCGGTAGAATACAAGGGCATCCAGGTTCACCGGTAAAAAGTGGACCTTGGTCCTGACCGGAGTCGGAGTACGTGTAGCTAGTCGGCACGCGTAAGGAGTCAGTCAGAGGACACGAGACTAGTCGGTCGAAAGACGCAATGCTGTCAGCCGGAGTACGAAGGCAGTCAATCAAGATACGCAGGCGAGAGTCAAGTATACGTGAGGCAGTTTACAAGGAGATCAAAAATACACGTGCGAAGATTCAAATAAGTGCGTGGGTGCGAGAGTACGGTCATAGTCGTGTGCTCAAATAGCCAGCTCAAGATACGACAGTCAACACGCTGATACTAAAAGGCTGAGACTGCAAGACTACCGGCAAGGTAGGCATCGATCAGGGGTTTGTGCCAGGTGTCTGGGGATACGGTGGACTAGCGATAAGCGAGAATCTTTGGGTTCGACCTGCCAGACCACTCGTTCCTCACGAGAGCCAGACCGACGTCCGGGAGTCTTGCGTTACAAGGAATCTCACGATTATCCTGGCCGGACCTCAATAGAAAAATTGCGCAACTCCAAGAATCCTGCAAGCCGTGCGACATTGGAGTGACGCCGTAATGAAATAACACGGTGCGCAAGGAGCCGGGGAACGTCAGGGAAAGCTGCATCCGAAGGAACAAGAGGATGAAACGACGCCGTCGAGAAACACCACCGCCGGAACTCACAAGCCGAGGAATGTGCAACGCCGACCAGGCGTGCCGCCTCAGCCAGCTGACGATCACACCAATTCCAGCAAAAGCAAAACTAGTAAAGTTTTTCGATTTGTCCCAAACGGATGTCTTGCATTTTCTTGGGTCACGGCAGTCACGAAATATAAATTTGGTGGGGCCAACACACAACATCTCTGAGCTAGCCGCAGCAGTTACATTGCGAGGATCACTGTTAGTTGCGATGTGGTATGTAAAAACCACCGAAACTAGAGACGCTTAAAGGTTGATATGGGTTGATATGGATTGACATGCGACGAAAATGGAATGTTCAGTAAATTTGGATAGAAGAAGAGACAAGATTTTTAAATGTTCGACGAAGGTTCAGAAATGGGCGGTATATTTATTAGTATTTTGTTAAAAATTTAGTATTATTGTCGACTTTCTTTAAGTAACGGATGATTTCTTTGTCAATTTTCTGTAACGACGAAAATATTCAAGACAAGCGGACAAAATGAATTCTTTTGCTAAGCAAAAAAAAAAAAAAATGGTCAGACAGGGAGGAAAACATGTTACTTGATGTGTGGTCAGACAAGATTGAGGAGCTACGTGGGCCAAGAAAAAATACACATGTGTGCATGGAGATGATGTAGGAGTTGTCATCTCAAGGCTTTCCCGTGACTCCTAAAGAAATAAAAACAAAGCTTGAAAATATGTGTGAGTAAAATCCGTCTTCTTTATGCACTCAGAGTAAACATTTGTAATTTACAAGATTGGAAAAATCAAATATGGGACCGACTGGCGGATCTCCTTTGCTTTGTGTGCACTATGCAAAGGACACCAAGTGCTAGGGCGCTCAAAGTCAATCAATTTTATGGACTAGATAGAGGAAAGCAACGGTCAGCAAGTGTATAGTGAAGTTATTGAAGACGGCCTTCCAACTGAAGCAGAAGTGAAAAAAAAGAGATTTTCGCAAGTCGGAATTGTGGAGCAGTTAAAAGAATGCAACGAAACCTCAAGAATGACCCTCGAAACATCGAGACTAGCGGTAACTAGCCTGGGGAAATCGCAGAGGAGTCGAAACGCCGCGGTGACCAAATTGATCGCTTCCTGGAAGATAACAAAAGTTTTCAAACACAGTTTTTGGAAATATTGCGAGACATGAACAAATAAATGTATTCAGCTAAAATTTTAAAGATATTGCGTTTCTAATTGTCTCTGCTGGTCCTCGATCTCCAATAGTAAAATTTAAACAGGGCTGATCCCTGACATCTGAAGAAGGGTTTTGTACAAAGTTTTCTTCTCCCCTAGCATTAACAAGGGTGTGCAAAACGCATGCACATTTAACTTAGCATTGGCATTCCGTGGCGAATGTTCAAGTCCTTTTTCAATGCGTCGAAAACGTCCTTTCAGGTGCTCGAAAGCGTTTTCTACGACTCGCCTGACTAGCCGTATTTGCAATTTGGTCCGAAAGGTTTGCGATCACTTCATTTTCGATTGCATCCTCTTTCAAAAGCCCCATGTACCACATTTAAAATATTGTATGACATGCTTTTTGATATACAACCAAACGCTTCCTTCTACCTGTTACATACTTTTGCACGAATACAATATACCCTTTTACTCTTCGAGTAACGGGTATAAATACACTATTACAACAATCCCCGACATGTTGCAGACTCGATTCTCAATCACTTCCTACGACAACACAGATTTAGTGATGATCCGATGCATTTTATATTGTAGAACTAACGAGTCTCTGGTGATGCCACACACTGGTTATCAATTTAGCAAGTTTTTAATCTACCGCTGCTCCAAAAATTCTTTCCGCAATAAAACAATACCCGAACAAGTTAATTGGGTACACAAATAAGGGCTATGTGTCAACTGCTTCAGCAGGGAATTGATAAGGTCGCACGTGTTTTAGGTACAGCATCCAATCCGCAATCACTTACTGTAAGTGCAGCCAGCAATAACAGTAATAACTGGTTAATGCCTAGCAATGCACTAGTTGCTACCTTAAGAGCTCGGCTTATTGGAAGCAATCCAAAAACCAATAGAGCAAGAAAAAATGTTCTGATAAAATCAATGAATAATTCCTTTATTCAAGAAGTTTAATGGATATAGCAGCCTTTTTGTGTGTTGGCATAATATCGAAGACTTGGACTTCTTGAAGTCAAAGCCGACATGACCTCAAATTAGCTAAAAAATTTTCTACAACAATAAAAGGTCGCATAAAAAGTCAATCTTTGGACAAAAATCGGTCAACGGTACTGGCTACTAGACGAATCATGCATGTACAGTGAAGCCTCTTGGCTTCTTTTTGTATGTTGGCATAATGTCGTGTTGTTGTTGAAGTCAAAGCCGACATGACCTCGAGTTAACTAAAAACTTCTCTATAACAAAAAAGGTCGTACAAAAAGCCAATCTTAAAGCCAATTTTACGTACTACTACGATAAAGGCAAAAATGCATCTCAAGCCGCCAATAAAATTTGCGCAGTTTATGGACACGATACAGTTTCCATTTCCACCCCACAACGATGGTTTCAACGCTTTCGTTCTGGTGCAGAGATGGTCAAAGAAGGAAGGCCAGTCGTAGAAAATTGCGATAAAACCGGCATAGTAGTAGCCGTAGCATCGGTAAAGAGCTTGGCTTAAGTTATCAAGTCGTTATAAACCATAAAGCTTTGATTCACTTAAAAGCTCGATGTAAAAAACGAAAAAAATAATATAATAAAAATACCGCAGGACTTCTTTGACAACCCAATATATTCTTGATCAGGGTCACTAGCCGAATCAATCTAGCCATGTCTGTCTGTCTGTCCGTCTGAATGAACGCTGAGATCTCGGAAACTGCAAAAGCTAGAAAGTTCGGATTACCCACGCATATTCTTGTGCTTCCTACGCAGCGCAAGTATGTTTCAGCCGAGGGCCACGCCCCCTCTAACGCCCACAATCGCCTTAAACGATTTTAAAAGGAGTCTGGCTCCCACACCTTTAAAGATTTTGAAAAAGTAAAAATGCAGTTTTATTGTGTTTATCAATGCCTAATACCTAAAGCTATAAAGTATATATATTCTTGATCAGGATCACAAGTCGAGACGATCTAGCCATGTCCGTTGTTGGATTGTTTGGATTTAGGTTCCTTAGCTTCCTATTCAAGTTTATCATGCCAATGTGCCACACCTACTCAATCGCCCACACACCACGAAAAGCTGTGACGCCCACAGTTTTGAAGCTAGATTAAAAGTTTTAACTTAAATGTAAAGTGTGCCACGCCTACCCTAACGACCACAAACCGCGAAAAACAGTGGCGGGCGCCACTGACAGAAAATTTAAACTGAAATGTATTTGTTTCTTAAATACCTTTCGATTGACAAAAAAAAGTGTGCCAAATAACACCAACAAAATTTTTAAATCGGACAATTAATTAAAATGTTATGAGTTATCAAAATTTTCCCCAATAGATGGCGCTAGTTTGAAAAAATCGGAATCTGTTGCTCTGACAACCACACTTTTAAAGATAGAGAGCAAAAATGTTTCATACAGATTCTGATAGTGCCTTTGAGGACCATGTTTGCTTCAGCTTTACTCTTGAAGATATACCCCAAATGACGAATATAAATTGTGATTTTCTTAAACGAAAGTTACCGCAAATACCAGAGCGGATGGACTATAGGCGTAGTGGCAAATTATGCTTAGAAAAGCCTAATTTATCGAAATAAAATGGTTGCAGGCCTGGACACCAAAACATGCAAAGTTTTGTCGGCCTGTGTAATCAATACTTATCATACCAAAATTGTTCATTTCGAACCATTCGTAAAGTTTACCACTCCCGCTCTATCGCTCACCAACTGTTTATAGCGGCCATAGTTTTGGTGCTAGAATGAAACTCTTAAGGCTAACCACAAATAGGAGCGTATTTTGTTTTTCTATCAATATCAATACAATTTTTAAATTCGACCAATGATTAAAGCTATGAGATTTGGGCATCGTATAAACTTAGTATGTGTGTGCATAAGCACCATTTCGTGATATCGACGACACACGAAAGTTGACTATGAGTTCAGCCTCAAAGCATAGTGCGCAGCTCTGGTAACTCTGGTATTCACGTTGCCAGATCGCTAGAAATTAACTTGCTTTTAGCAGGTTGTTTCTCTACTCAACGGCGTTAGACATTTTTATCAGTCCAAATTTACATTTATGCTTTATTTCGAATATGAGTGGCGTAAGTGGAGGATGTGGTGGCGGTGGTGGTCAACTTTCACAGCATTTTTTTGCCGGTTGTACAGATTTGTACATGAGTTACCGTATTCCATCTGGATGATGACCGGCAGCTAGCCGTTCATCGCCCAACATAACATTCAGCTGGAATTGCACCGTCAGCAACAGGCAGGATGTGCGACACGCGCGCTCGAGCAGTACACAAAAAACTACTTGTTAGCATTTAAGCACTAACACATACATAATTGTAATATACACAAATATTTCCGGGCTGAGGTTCCAAGTGGACCAACATGCCATAATAAAATTATTCTGATTTTGAAAACAGAAGAGAACAGACGTGCACTTTTAATTAAATTTATTTAAACTACTAACAACTGATAGAACGGATAGTTAACTGGTGCAGCCGGTCACCTCAGCTGAAAGAAGAAGAAGCCAACAAGGATTGACCCAGACCCAGAGAACTGAGGAGGACCATTTATTGCTGATCCTAAATAGTGAGTAAATAGAAATGTGATGGAAGTGAGGCGTGACGCATACAGAGCTATATAAATTAAATAAATCTATAGCTTTCTAAACACTTTTTTTAATGAAAGCGTTCCTGATAAGCTTCCTCCAAAGCCGAACAGGCCCCCTGGTTTACAAATGCGCTTCAAAGACTTACAAATCTTAAAACAAACACTTATAAAAAGTATAAAAAATCGGGTAAGCCATCCGATTTTTCTAAATATGTGGTGGCTCGATCTGATTTTAATGTTCTTAACAGTCATTGCTATTCTATGTATTTAAATCGATGTAAATTTGAATTTTAAAATGATCCGAAGCAGTTTTATAACTTTGTTAACTCCAAGCGTAAGTCATCAGCTTTGCCTTCATCGGTTCGTTTTAACTCAATAGAGGCATCGACAGATTCTGAAATTGCTGATTTATTTGCCGACTTTTTCCAAACTACTTATAGCTCCTCTTCATGGTCAGAATAAAACTACCCTAATCCTTTAAATAGGGCAAATTGAATTTTTATACCCGTTACTCGTAGAGTAAAAGGGTATATTGTATTCGTGCAAAAGTATGTAACAGCTAGAAGGAAGCGTTTCCGACCCCATAAAGTATATATATTCTTGATCAGGATCACTAGCCGAGTCGATCTAGCCATGTCCGTCTGTCCGTCTGTCCGTCTGTCTGTCTGTCTGTCTGTCCGTCTGTCCGTATGAACGCTGAGATCTCGGAAACTATAAAAGCTAGAAGATTGGCATTTTGCATACAGATTCTAGGAGTTCCTACGCAGCGCAAGTTTGTTTCAAAAAGGTGCCACGCCCCCTCTAACGCCCACAATCGCTTATATACGATTTTAAAAATTTCAATATTTCGGAAAAGTAAAAATGCAGTTTTATTGTGTTTATCAATACCTATCGAAATGTAGAAGAAATTTTTCAAATCGGACCATTCGTTAAAAAGTTATGCGTGTTCAAAGTTTCTATCTCGATCTCCCTCGCACTCCCTTTACCTGAGTAACGGGTATCTGATTGTCGGGGCACCCGACTATAGCGTTCTCTCTTGTTTCCCCTATAATTACCGAAAGTTCTCTCTTAAGAGATTTAACAACAACAACGCCAACTTATTCTCCCGGTCCTGATGGACTGCCTGGGTGTGTGCTTAAGTTTTGTGCATCAACCATCTGCAAACCTATTCTTAAACTCTTTCATTTGTCTATTTCATCATCAGTTTTTCCAACTATCTGGAAGGACTCTTTTATAATTCCACTTCACAAAAAGGGTGCGAAGGCGGTTCCCAGAATTATAGAGGCATTTCCAAATTGTCGGCAATTCCAAAAGCCTTTGAACTTATTATCACATCTCATTTGCAACATTTATGTTCCTCGCTAATATCACCGTGTCAGCATGGTTTCGTTAAGCGAAGATCGACTACCACCAACCAACTTGAATTATCATCTATTGTAATAAATGGATTTAACAATAAAATGCAGACTGACGTTATATGTACAGATTTTAGTAAAGCCTTTGACTCCGTTAACCACTCTCTTCTTTTATTCAAAATAGACTTGCTTGGGTTTCCATGTAATCTTTTAACTTGGATTTCAAGATATTTGAATGGGAGGACTCAGAGGGTTATATTTAAGAACGCTGTTTCTAAAATGATCCACGTGACACCTGGAGTGCATCATTGACATGCGACGAAAATGGAATGTTCAGTAAATTTGGATAGAAGAAGAGACAAGTTTATTGAATGTTCGACGAAGTATTTTGTTTAAAATTTAGTATTTTTGTCGACTTTCTTTAAGTAACGGATGATTTCTTTGTCAATTTTCTGTAACGACGAAAATATTCAAGACAAGCGGACAAAATGAATTCTCTTGCTAAGCAAAAAAAAACAAGAGAGAACGCTATAGTCGGGTGCCCCGACAATCTGATACCCGTTACTCAGGTAAAGGGAGTGCGAGGGAGATGGAGATAGAAACTTTGAACACGCATAACTTTTTAACGAATGGTCCGATTTGAAAAATTTCTTCTACATTTCGATAGGTATTGATAAACACAATAAAACTGCATTTTTACTTTTCCGAAATATTGAAATTTTTAAAATCGTATATAAGCGATTGTGGGCGTTAGAGGGGGCGTGGCACCCTTTTGAAACAAACTTGCGCTGCGTAGGAACTCCTTGAATCTGCATGCAAAACGCCAATCTTCTAGCTTTTATAGTTTCCGAGATCTCAGCGTTCATACAGACAGACAGACGGACAGACAGACGGACAGACAGACGGACAGACAGACGGACAGACGGACATGGCTAGATCGTCGTTTGTGGTCAGACAAGATTGAGGAGCTACGTGGGCCAAGAAAAAATACACATGTGTGCATGGAGATGATGGAGGAGTTGTCATCTCAAGGCTTTCCCGTGACTCCTAAAGAAATAAAAGCAAAGCTTGAAAATTTTCGTCGAAAATATGTGTGAGTAAAATCCGTCTTCTTTATGCACTCAGAGTAAACATTTGTAATTTACAAGATTGGAAAAATCAAATATGGGACCGACTGGCGGATCTTCTTTACTTTGGGTGCACTATGCAAAGGTCCACCAAGTGCTAGGGCGCTCAAAGTCAATCAATTTTATGGAATACATAGAGGAAAGCACAGGTCAGCAAGTGTATAGTGAAGTTATTGAAGACGGCCTTCCAACTGAAGCAGAAGTGAAAAAAAAGAGATTTTCGCAAGTCGGAATTGTGGAGCAGTTAAAAGAATGCAACGAAACCTCAAGAATGACCCTCGAAACATCGAGACTAGCGGTAACTAGCCTGGGGGAAATCGCAGAGGAGTCGAAACGCCGCGGTGACCAAATTGATCGCTTCCTGGAAGATAACAAAAGTTTTCAAACACAGTTTTTGGAAATATTGCGAGACATGAACAAATAAATGTATTCAGCTAAAAATTTAAAGATATTGCGTTTCTAATTGTCTCTGCTGGTCCTCGATCTCCAATAGTAAAATTTAAACAGGGCTGATCCCTGACATCTGAAGAAGGGTTTTGTACAAAGTTTTCTTCTCCCCTAGCATTAACAAGGGTGTGCAAAACGCATGCACATTTAACTTAGCATTGGCATTCCGTGGCGAATGTTCAAGTCCTTTTTCAATGCGTCGAAAACGTCCTTTCAGGTGCTCGAAAGCGTTTTCTACGACTCGCCTGACTAGCCGTATTTGCAATTTGGTCCGAAAGGTTTGCGATCACTTCATTTTCGATTGCATCCTCTTTCAAAAGCCCCATGTACCACATTTAAAATATTGTATGACATGCTTTTTGATATACAACCAAATGTGGGTTATTATTTTCGTAGTTAAAACTAACGGCCTACTACCGTTTTTAAAGATGCGGCTGTAGTGTAAGTGCTGGCATCATTTATTGAATATTCGACAGTGATTCTAGCAGTCTAAATACACTATTACAACAATCCCCGACATGTTGCAGACACGATTCTCAATCACTTCCTGCGACAACACAGATTTAGTGATGATCCGATGCATTTTATATTGTAGAACTAACGAGTCTCTGGCGATGCCACACACTGGTTATCAATTTAGCAAGTTTTTAATCTACCGCTACTCCAAAAATGCTTTCCGCAATAAAACAATACCCGAACAAGTTAATTGGGTACACAAATAAGGGCTATGTGTCAACTGCTTCAGCAGGGAATTGATGAGGTCGCATGTGTATGGTAAAGATGCCATGAGTGATATTTTTGAGATTTTGGAGTTAAGCGTATCAATATCTGCCATTCTCTGCTGCAACGGATTAAAAACGATCCTTTTTTGAAGCGGATCATTACTGGCGACGAAAAGTGGGTTGTTTACAATAATGTCCAACGAAAAAGATCATGGAGCAAGAAATATGAGCCAGCCCAAGCCACATCAAAGGCCGATATCCACCAGAGGAATGTTATGCTTTCTGTTTGGTGGAATTGGAAGGGTGTAGTGCACTTTGAGCTGCCAGGACGGAATGAAACCATCAATTCAGATGTGTACTGTCGCCAGCTATCCAATTTGGCGGAAAAAATTAAAGAAAAGGAACCGGCACTAGCTAATCGCAAGGGTATAGTCATTCACCATGACAACGCTAGGCCCCACACATCTTTGGTCACTCGGCAAAAATTAACGGAGCTGAATTGGGAAGTGCTACCACATCCACCTTATAGTCCGGACTTAGCACCTTCAGATTACCATTTGATCCGCTCTCTTCAAAACTCTTTGAATGGTAAAAACTTTGATTCAGATGAGGCTGTCGAAAACCACTTGTCTCGATTCTTTGCTGGAAAAGACCAAAAGTTCTTCGAGCGCGGAATTATGCAGCTGCCCGAGAGATGGTCATTAGTGGTCGAACAAAACGGCCAATACATAATTGATTAATTATAAGTCCTGATATAAATAAACCATCTTAGAAAATATTGAAAAAAAACGACATGACTTTCTTGCCAACCCAATATATATATTCTTGATCAGGATCACTAGCCGAGTCGATCTAGCCATGTCCGTCTGTCCGTCCGTCTGTCTGTCTGTCTGTATGAACGCTAAGATCTCGGAAACTATAAAAGCTAGAAGATTGGCATTTTGCATGCAGATTCTAGGAGCTCCTACGCAGCGCAAGTTTATTTTAAAAAGGTGCCACGCCCCCTCTAACGCCCACAATCGCTTATATACGATTTTAAAAATTTAAATATTTCGGAAAAGTAAAAATGCAGTCTTATTGTGTTTATGAATACCTATCGAAATGTAGAAGAAATTTTTCAAATCGGACCATTCGTTAAAAAGTTATGCGTGATCAAAGTTTCTATCTCCATCTCCCTCGCACTCCCTTTACCTGAGTAACGGGTATCTGATAGTCGGGGCACCCGAATATACGTTCTCCCTTTTTTTTGTAATATTGTTATGTGAAAATTCAATACTATTTTGTATTAACAACGCGAAACTGGTGATTGCAGGGAATTTAACGTTTATTTAAACGACCACGAATTTCAAATTAAAACGAAAAGTGCGCGAACACCGCCCCCTCTGAAGGACCGCCGTCTTCAGCACGCCACAGGCAGCACCGCCAGCCTATAAACCGCTCGCCGATACGTCGCATCCTTCGTCCTTACGTCCGCCACTCGGACCTTGCCGTCAGCGCCGACGTGCACCGCCACGATCCGCTTCGCCGTCGCACAGTGGCGCCTTTTGACTTTTTTTTGGTAATAAATCATATCGGACCATTCGTTAAAAAGTTATGCGTGATCAAAGTTTCTATCTCCATCTCCCTCGCACTCCCTTTACCTGAGTAACGGGTATCTGATAGTCGGGGCACCCGAATATACGTTCTCCCTTTTTTTGTAATATTGTTATGTGAAAATTCAATACTATTTTGTATTAACAACGCGAAACTGGTGATTGCAGGGAATTTAACGTTTATTTAAACGACCACGAATTTCAAATTAAAACGAAAAGTGCGCGAACACCGCCCCCTCTGAAGGACCGCCGTCTTCAGCACGCCACAGGCAGCACCGCCAGCCTATAAACCGCTCGCCGATACGTCGCATCCTTCGTCCTTACGTCCGCCACTCGGACCTTGCCGTCAGCGCCGACGTGCACCGCCACGATCCGCTTCGCCGTCGCACAGTGGCGCCTTTTGACTTTTTTTTGGTAATAAATCATAACTTTTGAACCAGTAGAGATAATTGAGTGATGTAAACGGCATTTGATAGATAATTGATCTACCTTTAAAATGCATGATTGAGACATGGAAAGGGCGTGGCAGAGGCGTACTTACAAATCGGCAAAGTCAAAATGTATAAACAAACTCATTTTTTTCCGGCAAAAAAAATTTTTGTTTAAAAGTTTTTGTTTTGTTTTATTTATTTTTCAATGCTTTAATTTTTAAAAATTTTTCAAATCGGACCATTTAATTTTTAGTCCAAACATTTAAGAAAATAAAATAAAACTTATATTTCCCAAAAAATATCAACACAGTAACTGATTTCCTGAAAAAAGGTCTTGGTTTTACCAGGGATGCACCCAAATACAGCATTTGGAACCACGTCTTTTTAACTTATTTTGCCTCAAACAGCTGGAATCGCAAACAGACGCAGCTGTAACTTTCCTAAAATCAAGAAGAATGTTCAAAAAACGTTTAAGGGAAGTAAAAAAATATGATATAGATTTTTTTTTAACTTCATCCGAAATTAAAAAATAGTGAAAAAATTGACCTTTAGCAAATAGCGAATAACCATGAGATGCGGATATCGAACTGTTATTGGTTTTTACCTAATTTTTACTAAATGAACACACCAATTAGGGAAACAAAACATTAGGACCATGTGATACTTAGTTTTTAAGACATTCCACCTAGAAATGGCCTAAATTGGCTAAAAATTTCGGTTTTTTTTAAAGCGAAAAATTTGTGAACATTGAGGGGCGTATGTTTTGAAAAAAAAATCTTATCTTATGGGGTTACATATTTAAAAAGAGGGATCAATTATATGTCGAATGGTGTGGGTTACAACCTTCGAGATTTTGATGTATTGCACGTTTTTTGGCCAAAGGCGCCACTGTGCGTCGTTTGTCTGGAGTTGAGGACGGCCTCCTCGCTGGGGAGGAGAGTTCCGAGCTCCTCTGAGGTCGTGACGTCTTCGCCGACCATCCGAAGGAACAGGTGCTTTGCAGACTTCACACCTGCCTCCCAAAGTCCGCCGAAGTGAGGTGCTCTGGGCGGTATGAACGCAAACTCGCATCCTTTTCTTGAAGCGAATGTTGCGATACTCCAGACGGGCCCGGAACTCTCTCATGTGGCGATCGGCTCCGACGAAGTTCGTCGCGTTGTCGCTCCACACCTTCTCCGGAATCCCGCGTCGACTCACGAACCTTTGGAATGCCAACAATAACGCATCAGTTGTGAGGTCGGACACTAACTCTAAGTGGACCGCTTTGGACGCAAAACATACAAACAATGCCACGTATGATTTGTACGGCGGCTTACCACGGATACGATACGTTGTGTTAAATGGGCCACGAAAATCAACACCACAGATATTAAAAGGGCGGAGAGCTCGAAGAGTTGAGGTTTGCACCGAAAGCAACGAATGCAAGATTGAACTGTTCTGCGGCAAACTTCCTGCGCATTAACCAACCATATATTTTCTCGCAACAGACTTACAAGAGCTCGAGGGCCAGCATGACAATTTGTAACGTGCACGTATGACACGTAAGTTTCAACAAACTGTGAGCCTTTTGATAACAGCAACGGGAATTTGGCTTCGTACGGGATAGGAGCATTCAACAACCGACCCCCAACTCGCAGCAATGTCGAGGAACACCAATCTAATTTTTTCTCCTGAAGAAAAGGGCTAAAGTTTTGGATATTCGTTGCTACCGGTTTATTTTTCCGAATTTTGCCACTAAACTCGTGAGATATGATCACTTCCACTATTTTCTCGAATGCAAAATTCAGTTCTGTTGGAGTAATACTTTTTTTAAAGTGCTGCGACATTTTTTTTTTTTTTTTCTGCATCAAGCAAAAACGACAGCCCAGCGAACTGAGTGGAAGCTGTGAGTTCCTTAACGTCACATCCCCGTGACACGATGTCCGCTGGGGTTACTTTCGTGGGGACATGTCGCCAGATTGCTTTTTCCGACCACTCTTGCATCTCGGTTTGAGACGAAAACCGACAACGACGAAGGATGCGTTTTGATCCAATGCAGAGTGATCTCCGATTCTGTCCATAGGAACATCTTTGTGAACGGAAAATTAGGCAATGGTCTAACGCGATTATAAAGATCCGCAAGAAGGTGAGCTGCGCACAACTCAAGGCGGGGCAAAGTTTTCGTCTTGAGGGGAGCTACTTTGGATTTTGCCGTCAATTAAGATACTTTTAAATCTTCAGCGGTACTAGTGCGAACATAGATGAAAGCTCCATATGGTCGCATGGAAGCGTCAGCGAAACCATGTATTTCTGACGGGACTTTGGCGTCTGTATGAACGAATCGCGATACCTTAAAAGCTTCCCAAGATGTCTGCAGTTGCATCGGCAGCGACTCGTCCCAGTCTAACTTTCGAAGCCACAGTTCCTGCAACAACATTTTTGCCCTAGTCACTAGAGGACACAATAGGCCAAGCGGTTCGAAAAGTCGGGCAGTCACCGACAGTATGTTTCGTTTTGTCGCACTAAGATCCAGGAAAGAGTCATCCAACCGAAATTGGAAGTAATGTTCGCCCGGCAAACCACGCCAAGGGTTTTAGTTACGTCTGAGTCTGCCGTTAGCGGCATGACATCGCTTTAAGATGCAGACAACTCTGGGCAGTTAGAAAACCACTTTGCCAATTCAAATCCTGCCTCTTGCAATACCTGAGAAACTTCGTCTCAAAGGCTTAACAGGTCCTCAACGCATCTGGCGCCAGTCAACAAATCGTCAACATAAAAGTCATTCTGAATGACCTTGGCGGCTTTTGGACACGAATCCTGTGCGATCTCTCCAAGCCGCATTAAACACTGAATCGCCAGATAGGGGGCTGGCGAAGTTCCATAAGTCACGGTGTTCAGCTTGAAGATTTTTAGAGACTCAGATGGATCTCGTCTCCACACTATGAGCTGAAAGTTTCGGTCAGCTTCGTCAACCATTACTTGACGATACATCTTTTTTACGTCTGCTGCAAGCGCAAACTTGTGCAGTCTGAACCGAAGCAGGGTCGAATACAGCTCCTCTTGAATGGTGGGGCCAACCATCAAGATGTCATTCAACGCGACCTGCGTCGTTGTACGGCTCGAGGCGTCGAATACCACTCTCAACTTTGTCGAGGTGCTTTGAGGTCGCAGCACGCATTGGTGCGGAATGAAATAGTGCGGACTGTCTGGAATTTTATTGTTAGTGGAAGACATATGGCCCATCGCTTCATATTCTTCCATGATTTCCAGATACATCTTTTTTAAAGAAGGAACTTTGGATAATCTTCTTTCAAGCGACAAAAATCTACGTTTCGCAACTTCATATGATGAACCAAGAGTGTTTGGGTCAGATTTGAACGGCAGACGAACCGAAAATCTCCCGGGCGACAATCTTTGAGTATTTTTCTCAAAGTGTTGTTCACAAAGTTGCTGCTCAGGAGTATGGACCTTGGCCTTGGGCGGCAAGTCCTCCACAGACCAAAATTTCTGCAGGGTTGTGTCGATTGACTCCAACACTTCCTCCTGGCAGCTGAGATGTACCAACTTTTCCGTATTTCTTATTTTTTCTGAGGCACATCTCCCTGACACTATCCAGCCGAGAACTGTTTTCTGCAAAATGGGAAACTCAGGCCCTTGCTTTATCTGGCCGACTGACAACAGTTCATCATATCTATTTTTTGGGGCTTGAAGAAGAATGGATCTGCCAATTGAATATTTTCAGGCACCCTCCAGCCGCTGGTGCTCACCGTTTGATCCGGATGATAACCAGAAATATTTTTTAATATGTAAAATTCGGACGACAATTGACTGCTACCCACTCGCGACTTGACTATCTTGTGAATTTTCTTGGTTGCTTGAGCATTAGTTCCACCAATGCCCCGCAAGCTCAAACACACGTCCTCACTCTTAATCTGAAGTCTCTGAGCCAGCTCATCGGTCACAAAATTTACTTGTGAAACAGAATCGAGCAAGGCTCGAGCCAAAACTAATTCGCCACTTTTTGTTTGGACGCTCACGATGGCTGTGGCAAGAATAACTCTATCCGATGCAGTCGCATGCAAAACATGCGAAGTGGATGGAGTATTCTGCAAGAGCGTGGGCTGAGGAGGAGCTGGCAACGCGAGATTTTATGGCGAGTAAATGTGCAGCAATGTGTGGTGTGAGGACTTACACACCCTGCATCTTTTCGATTTGCATCTTTTTACCGTGTGGCCCTTTCGGAGGCAGTTAATGCATAAAGGAGCCTTTTTTGCGAAATCGAATCTTTGCTGAACTGTTAGGGCAGCAAAAGCAGTACAATTTCCTACTTGATGTTCTGCTGAGTTGCAAAACACACATACTTCGGGGTCGTCCATGGCAGCAACAAACGAAAAACTCCTATTTCTATTCTTCTTAGGATAAGCCTGGCTCTGCTGAACAATTTTTGGCTTACACGCTTCTTCGGCAACCATATGCTGATAGCGCTTGTTCAGGGCCGACTCACACTCGCTCCAAAGAGGAAGCGAAGTATAATCTAACTGTTCTTCCCATTTTCTTTTTGTTCCTGCATCGACTGTGCCCATTACTAGATGGATTAGGATGGCATTCGTAATACGTTTGTCATCCCCAATGGACAAAAGAGAATCGTACAGCGCTGTGACTGTGTCGATCAGGTTTTTCAAGGCTGTAGCTGATGGCTGGGAAATCTTTGGCAGATTAAACAGTGTCGATATATTGTCAAAGAAAATTAAACAATCATTATCGTACACCCGCCTTAGGCTAGCCAGGGCTTTTGGATAATTATTCGCTGTAACTTGGAATGCCCTGACTGTTCCTAGCGCGTCTCCAGCCAAACACGATATTAGATGGTTAAATTTTTCGATATCGTGCAGCGTGTCATCTTTGGCAACAAAAGTTTCGAAAAGGCTTATAAAATTTTTGGGGTGTGCGCGTTGCCGGCGGAGCGGAATTGTCAACGCTCTTAAGCTTTGTTTCCGCAATTAGGGCACTTAGCAACGATTTTGCTATTATCGCAGTCTCTTCTAACTCTTCGCGGTACACATCATCTCCATCTTTCGCTTCAATTTTATTCTGTATAAGCGAAGCATTTTCAATGTGCGTATTTACGAATTCTAAGCGACATTCTAACTCAACCGCATTTAAAGAGAATCGACCCTCATTCAAATGTCTTTGCGTTCGCTCTATTCTCCTCATATATCCATCTCGTTGGTTTTTCAACTCTACGATGTCCTTGTTGTTACTTTCTGATTTTGGCATTTTTTGTTAGTTTTGGTATCGAAGAGCTTTAAATTTAATTTATTTTAATTTTTTAAAAATTATGTGTGTTGGGGCGGGGGTGGCTTGATTGAAGAAGGTGAAAATCCCAGGAAGAAATGCGCGATCATCCGCGCAGAACTCAGTTCGAAAACACGGGTGAAAATACTTCGGGGTTTTGCGCGACGTGCGTATGTTTAATGTTATACTTGTAAATAGGAACTGCTTAAGCCTAACTTAGCTTATAAGCTCCAGAGCGGAGCGGAGAGTTACGGGAGAGTTGGAGAGGGAGAGCGAGGGGCAGTGCAAGCGAGCGAGATATGGAAATCTGGAGAAAACTGCCGCTTGACACTGCCTCCCAAAATTAAAGCCCTTTTGGCGTGAACAATGTGTATATAAGTGTGTATAACAAAATATTTTGTTTCTAAAGTAATTAAATTTAAAAATAATAACCAACGAGAGGAATAAGCTGAACGCAAGCAGTGTAGGGGAGTTATTTATAATGAATTCAGGAATTAATTTAAGGAATCCTATTATTTTTATAATTCAATAACAAGCGCACGTAGTGTAGGGAAGCACACGCCAAGCTCAAACACCGAAAAACGAACAAGGGTTTAGGCAGCAGCAATGCTTGCACAACTCCAGCGATCGAAAACGAAAACGACGAAAGAGAACTCGAAAGAACGGGCCGCGCTGTCAGTGGTTGTCTGTGTATGTGTGTACGGCTGGCGGCTCAACGCAATGCTGACGGAGAATGATGCACTGACTGATAACTAAGGGCAACGAATATATAAACCTGACGCTTAAAAGCGCGAAAAATAGCGAAAAGCGAGGGAAATTTGAGAAAAATGCGTTGCAGAAAATTTGCCCGGAATTTAAATCTGGAATCAGAACTTTTCACAATTCTCAACTACTACGACGAGAAATGGGGGAATTTTATTTAAAAAAAAAAAAGGATGCCGACAAATATTTATTTGATTTTGGTCCAAAGCGATTCACTTATGTATGTATAACACAGGCCGACAGTGTTTTTGGTGCAGCCCTATGGGCATTAAATTGTGTTAATATTGACGTATATAAGCATATCTGCATACTTAGTTTTCGCGTTTAAGGAGTGGTATTTGTGCAATTGCGGTTTTGAAAAAAATAGCAACATTTAATATTTTGATTTGATATATCTTCGAGGGTCTGTACTTAATTGTATTGAAATCTATGTCAAAAAATGCTAAGATGCCCTTCTACCGAATTGCAGTTAAAGTTACATCATAATTTGAGTCAAACAAAGCTTATTGGCCATTTAAGTAATTTGTTCACGTCTATTCACAACTAATTTGATGCGGTGAACAGGCATAAAAAAATACAAGGAAAAATATGTGCCTCAAAATATTGTACAGGCATCTAGATGCGTCTTTACCCGAATTTTTGAGATAAATACCACTATTGTACTTCGAAGGATGGAATTTATAGAATTTTTTCCGTAAGAACGTGAAAAGTAACAAGTGTATATATACATTGTATAATTCGAAATATGTATGTATGTATGGATGTATGTATAATCGTTAGTGCAAGTTTTGTTTATTTCTTGGTTAGAATGCTCGCTATCTACCCAATTTTTCACACGAATGCAAAAAGTTAAAAGATGGGCCAAAACACAATTTACGACATGCCACAGATTAACTTTCTACTTTTAGCACTCTATACCTGGTGGGACGATTCATATCCGTCGGTAACTTCCGTCTTAGAATCTATATGATTTCATTCCTGTGCGTACGATGAGCGGCTCAACAACAACGGTCCATCTAACGCCGATTTGAAAACTGCAGCGGCAACAAATTGATTTGGCGCCAGCAACGACGAATTATGTAACCGGCAGAATCGAGGAATTTAAGTAGGCAGCAACAGGCGACAAGCAGCGGCAACAATAACTTCACTGGTCCAGCTAACGGCTGCGGCAATGAACCAAAGAAAACTGCAGCTTCCAAACTTTTCCAGCGGCAGCAACAAATTAATTTGTTCTTTCAGCAAATTGGCGGCAACAAATTGATTTGACGCCAGCAAATATGCAGCATCAGATCACAAGCAGCGGCAACAGTTGCAACAACCAATTCAATGTTGTAAAAAGGCTGTAACTAACTGATTTTGTTTGGTCTACTCGCTACGAGATTCGTGCGGCTAGCTCAGTGTAGTTGTGTGTTCGTCCCACCAAATTTATATAAACGTGACCGCCCAGTAGATCAGTGAGAAAGCTCAAAATTGACGGGTTCTTAGTGGGTTTATTACGGGAGTAATAGTACAGTGACAATGCGGGCTCGACTGGCCTTGATTCGCCACTCGTGGCCTTTGACGACTCCTGGTCGCCTTGATGACTGGGTGCTCCCCTCGTTGGCTGGGTGCTCCGGTTCTGTAGCCCCCTGTAGCTCCCTCGACGATCCTGTGAGGAGTCGTGAAACTCCCCACAAATCTCGAGGCAGGAGAGCCCCTAGCAACAGCGAAGGCAGCGAGAATGCAGCAGAATCCAAGGGCATTCACGTCCACCGGTAAATACTGGACTTTGAACCGGCGCAAAGAGGATGCACCGTGAACTAACGGGACATATTGGACCTTGGACCCGAAGCATGCCGTGTGCAAAGAGAATTAACGGGACACTCTTGGACATTGGACTCTAGCGAGCCGTGTGCAAAAAGGGAAATAACGGGACACCGCCGCAGCCTATAAAAGGGACGGCGCAGGCGCAGCCGAGGCAGTCAGTGGAAGTTCGCGAGGAAGTCAGTTGGCGTACGCGCGGCAGTTCGATCCGTGAAGAGGCACGGGACGTGTCGGTCGGAAGTCGCGACCCTGACAGCCGAAATACAGGAGGACAGTCAACCAAGATACGCGAGCGGAGGTACAAGTGCAACAAGTGAACAAGAGATCAAGAATACAAGTGCGAGGATTCAATCGAGTGCGTGGCCGTGAGAGTACCGTGGAAACCGAGTGCTCTACGCCCAGATCAAGACACCAGAGTCAAGACGGCCAAGGCTGAGACTGCAACGGTGAGATCTGCAGGACACAGAGATTGGAGTGGAGACGAGTGAAGGACAGGAGCAGAATCGAGAGAAGGACGAGCTATCGGCAAGGTGAGCGCGTATCAAGAGTTTGTGCCAGACGTCGGGGTTACGGTGGACTGACGATAAGGCTGAATCCTCGGATTTGACCTGTCGGGACATTTTTTTTCAGGCTAGAGCCAGACCGACCTCAGGGAACACGACGACACAGGTGATCCTAGGATCATTCTGGTCGGAACCCTAAAGGAAGATTGTACAGATCTTTTGAGTCCTACAAGCCGGGTGGAACTGGAGAGACGACGTTGGAGAACGACGCCGCAGGAGGCCACAAGTAGCACGAATGGATACGAGAGCAGCGACGCCGTCGAGGAGCGCCGCCGAGAAACGCACGAAGTGAATCTTGAGCCGAGGGAGGCACGTCGCCGACCAGGCGAGCCCCAACAGCCAGCTGACGAAGAAACCAATTCCAGCGAAAAGAAAAACTTATTAAAGTTTTCCTATTTGTCCCAAGCGGTTTACTCTGCATTTTCTTGGGTCACGGGCAGTCACGCAATACAAATTTGGTGGGACGAACACACAATATCTCTGAGCTAGTCGCGGCGTTTACGTAGCGATCAAACAGTTGAAAACAGTTCGTTACAATCCTTGAAGCTCCCTCTGATGCGTGGGATCGACTACTACTCGTAGCGTCTTGGACTCGCCAGGAGGTCAGCTGCACGGATTTAGGGAAGCGTCACCGTTCTCAGACTAGGGTGAACAGAGGCCGGGATCTCCAGGAATCTCTCCTTTCGATCCACCACCGCCTGCCCCTTGCTCTGTCCGGGAGATCGCGCTAGCCGTCCAAGTTACGCAGGGATGCTGCCGAGCGCTTCACCTCGCTTCTACGCCTAGTGTAAACGAACGATCCGCCCTAGCCTCATCCTTTGGCTTATCGCCCGTGACGTTTCCTCGTAGTTCGATCTGTCGTGAACGTTGCTGGCTTGCCGCTGACGATGTCCTCCGCTCTGCTCCTGGATGTGCTGGCTGCGCGGCTGGACGTAGCGTGGCTTCTGGTACTCGGGGTCTTGGTCGTACGCCGATCCGGGACTACACGAGTCAAAACCGTAGGGATCTTCTGGAGTTCTCCACTCGAGACCACTAACGATCGACCGATCTCCCTTCTGGCTCGTTTCAATCGGGGTTTTAAACACACGCCGCTCCGGGACTTCACGACTCAAACCGCAGGGCTCTCCTGGAGTTCCCCACTCGAGACCACAAACGATTGACCGATCTCCCTTCTGGCTGATTGCGCCAGGACCTGCTTGGGCAAGGTACACTGGGTCTAGATAGGTGTCTCCCAGAGCTTACGATTTCTTGTCGCAGGCTTTCACCGCTCAAGCTCTGATCGACTCTCCAGGAGAGATGCAAGGATTTAGTTGTGACAGAAATGAAAACGGATCGCCTTGACCTAGCCGTGTAATGCCCTCCTCAGATACCTGTGTCTCAATTCGGAGTTTCCTGGTGATCCAATCCCGAACGTCCCGACGTAGCGATCTTGCTCCTTGTGGGCTCCCACGGCGCTGCTTCCGGCGACTCGACTTGTTGTTTTTTACTCTTAGTTCAATGTTCTGGCACTGGCTGACTTGTTCACTTTGATATCTTGACTGATCTTGATAGATTGACTCCTCGTGATCGACTGATCCAGCTGCCAGCGCCCGGCGGCTTTATATAGGACCTCCGGAAACCGTTATTTACCTTTTGTGCTCTATCCGCGGAATCTCTCCAATCCAGGTCCAAAGTCCGTGGTTCCTGTCTGACCCACTTGTCCTCCACGCACGGCCTTCGATAATAGTTCTGCGTGTTGCTGCCGTCCCGCTGATTCCAATGGTACATGTGGCACGCCTGTGTGCCTCTCCGTTGCTTAGCTGTGGCACTTGTCCTCCTGGTCCAAAGTCCACGGCAGAGTCCAAAGTCCGGTGCAGTTCCGTTATTTCCTTTTGCACACGGCACTCTGGCTCTGTCTGCAAAGTCTCCTCTCTCTCACTCTCCGCAACTAACTCTCCAAACTCTCTTTGTCAGAGTTCTCTCTCTCAACCTCGAAGTCTCCAATCTCTCACTCTACACTTCTCGGTCTCCAAACTCTCTCTCTCCGCTTCTCGATCTCCAAACTCTCTATTTGAGAGTTTCTCTCCATTTGCTCCTCGCCGCGCCGCTACTTCGCGAATTCGCCGCGTAGTTGGTAAACGGCCGGCCGTCTGTTGTCATTGCTGCTTATATTTGTGGGGAGTTATTCTACTCCTCCTCATTTGATTTTTAATTTGTTTGTTTCACCAAAAAAAATAACAACTCGAGTTCCACTGCAAATCACGTCGGGGTCACAATGAATATTCAATACTATTTTGTATTAACAACGCGAAACTGGTGATTGCAGGGAATTTAACGTTTATTTTAACGACGACGAAAGGGAGTGTGCGCAATGAAGTTCATTTAACAACTAATTCTTTAATACCATTTTATAACGCTTTAGCCTATCTTAACTACGGGTCGAGAGACGGGGCGAATTCGCGAGAGCGATCGAAAGCTTTATTGCGCTCCCGCTCCCGCCATACACTATCCAACAAATTTTAAATTAAAACGCAAAGTTCGCGAAGCATAATAACTTTAACAAATTATAGTCAGCCTTTTTTTTTATATTGTTGTGAAAAGCATAATATTTTGACAAATTATAATCAGTCTTTTTTTGTAATGTTGTTAGGTAAAAACATAATTTTCTTGACCATTCGATCGCTCTTTATCAATGCCGACCTTTTTCCCGTTATTAAATTGGCTTGGGAAAATGAACGCTCTGAAGAGTTCCCAAATTTTGGCAGCTTGCTTTAAATAAAAGCGGAAACCTCTCTTTGCTTTTAAAACGTTGAAATCATCTGTCAGCTTTACAACGGTATTATGGTACTCCTTCACCTCACTCTCGATAATATTATCATTTAAATCTTCATTTAATTGGCCAACCCAATCACTAAATAGTGCTTTGCTACTTGATGATCGGACAGCACTTGGAGGGGGTTGGTGTCCGTTTCCCCACTGACATATTTGTTGATATACAGTTTGCAGTCTTCCATAATGCTTTGCCTTTCGTCAGAATCAATTAATTTAAGTTCGTTGGCAGGAGGAAAGAAAAATACCGCTAATTTGTGAAATGTGTTATATTGTAAGGACTTTTCCATAGGCTGGGATAGACTTCAGTCCGGCCAGGGTGCTCTACAGTTAAATTTGTAGAAACACAGGAGACGAAACGGGACTGGGAGTTGCCGCCGGGATTTGTTGTTGAGAGAACGTGGCCTGGGTCTCCGCGTTTACGTAGAGTAGATCGCTCAGAGTCGTAACGGGGCCGAAGGGGGGAAGACTTGCCGGAGGGGCTATTGGAGGGGATCCGGAGTCTAACGCGGCGCAGAGAAAACGGCTCGGAGGAGCTGCGTTAAAAACCCGACCACCAGGATTTTTCCCTGAGGGCGTCCTAAATGTTACGGTGACGGTCAGGCAGCTGAGTTGCGTAGAGAAAACGGCTCGGAGACGCAACACGGTGGCTTGGTCGACACAACCTGTCTCCCAGGAACAACTCCTAAAGCCCAGTTGAGGAAGAGAGGAAAAGCTCGATAAGAGTGATCTATTCCCGCACTTTTCCGTAAGCAGACAAGCGTTCATCTTGCGTAGAGCAAACGGCTCGGAGACGCAATACGAGAACTTGACCTACACAAATTAACACGCGGGGATTTCGGCAGTGCCTTAGAGTGAGCGAGAGGGCGTACGTGGGGGTCGGCGACAGTTTCCCGCGCTTTTCCGCATCAGACAAGCGTTCGTATTGCGTGGAGAAAACGGCTAGTAGGCGCAATACGAGAACTCGACCGACATGCAGCTTTTGCGTCCGTGTTGCGCAGAGAAAACGGCTCGGAGACGCAACTCGGTAACCTAGCTGACCCGAAAAACACTGCGCGCAGTTCACTGATTTATTGACAAGCCTCGGGGGGTCTTTTCATAAATAAGGATTTCTTTATTTTCACTCTGAATTTTCTTCCTAACCTGAGAGTGAGTGAGAGGGCGCTCGTACGGGGTTCGGCGATAGTGATCTTTCCCGCGTTTTTTCTGCAGTCAGACAAGCGTGCGTATTGCGTAAAGAAAACGACTTGGAGACGCAATACGAGAGCTTGACCGACACAAATTAGCACGTGGGCAATTTTGGCGTCCGCGTTACGTAGAGAAAACGATGGCAACGCTGACATAAATTTGGGTTTTCTTTATTTCCACTCTGATTTTCTGCCTAACCCTCGCACGCAAGTTGGCTATCCTGATCTTTTGACTTACTTCGTGGCTCCTTACGACTTTGCCTCCGTGTGTCCTTCCGCTGTTTTTCTTGATGATCCGTTCAGCTCGGCTGCCGCAAAAGAATGAGAGCGAGCTTAGCCGATCGCTGTTCCTCGTGGGCTCGGTTTTCCCTTAACAGCACGCTTTTTGCGCCTAATAACCCGAAGTGTGCTCTTAACAGCACGAAGTTTGCCTTTAACAGCACGCTTTGCACCTAACAGCACGAAGTTAAAAGACCTTTTAAATTTGGATAGAAGGTCCGAATCCATTTCGCTCTAGTACAGATATTAGAAGAGGCATCCAAAACGATTATAACGCTACCTGTTACAATGAATAACGGGGGACTTCTGTTAAACACAACGGTTTTAGAAGAAGGAGTGCAAATTACTAGTGGTATCGACATTGCCAAGAAAGGACAGGCAAAATTAAAGTTGGCAAATTATACGGACTGCAAGAGAAAACTATTCTTGGAGGCACCATTGGCAATACCATATGACAAGAATAACTTTGGAAATGCTGACACCATTTGGGCATAGTGAGTTAAATTTAATGGATAGACACTTTATTCCCAATTTCCAGAAGCTATTAGATCAGGAAGTTTTTAGGCACAGTCACTCGCCATGGAGTGCACCAGTATGGTTGGTACCCATTAAGATAGATATGGCAGGAAAACAGAAGTGGCGATTAGGAAACTTAACGAGAAAACAGTGAAAGATAGATACCCCATGCCAGTAATCAGCGAAGAAATGGATAAACTAGGTAAGGCGATGTATAATTCGGTATTGGGCACCAACAGGTAGAGATAGAAAAGAAGGACATTCCAAAGACAGAAAATGGTAATTTTGAGTACGTGAGGATGCCGTTTAGACTAACTAATGCTCCGGCTACCTTTCAAAGGGTAATGAACAATATTCTGGGAGTGTTAGTTGGAAAGATCTGTTTAGTATATGTTAGAACAATTCCATGTTTGGCTTTATGACAACTAGAATGTATAACAGCTGATAGAGCTTTTACATATGAATATTTTGTAATAGATCTCTAAGCTTTACTTGATTCACTGTATAAAAATGACTCTAACCTAAAAAGACGTTGTATATTTTTGATTCAAGTTAACATCACGCGGTTATACTGGAATTACCCTTGTGGCAGTAATCAACTCTTACAAAGGTTATTTGCCCAGACCCTGTTAACTAAATCGAAAAAAATTATTCGAGAAGTACGTCGGCACGTTTAGTTAGTTAGTGTTTTTCAAATAATTTGGCAGAGAAAGTAACAAAATATAAACAAAGAAAAATTGTCGGGCGACAACTACGAAAGTTGGTAACTTCAAATGAAAAGTACATTAATTACCTCCGATTTGTGGAAGTATGTTATAGGCAAAGTGGAGTCCACAATGACCGCCACAGAACAATTTTAATGGCCGAGATATGATGAGAAGTCCTTAGCCACGATAATCATGAGCGTGAAGCCAAGTGAGCGTATTCATATCAGAACCTGCAAAACCGCAAGAAGCATGGAATAATTTCCATGAAATGTATTTTGCAAGAAAAGTCAATTTGTTTAAGCAATTGATCAAGTTTCAAATTAAACGCACCGACAGGGTTTCTCTGCAAGTCACCAAAATCTGTTCGATCGCGCAGAATCTAAACGAAATCGATGTACATGTTCCAGAAGAGTTACTCTCCATTTTACTGGTGTGTAATTTACATGGATAATTTTGTTGTTGCACGGGAATGCAGAGAACAGTTACCTAAGTCAGCTGAAGGTCAAGATATTGGAAGAGGAATCACGGAGAGACGAACTGAGCAAGTGTTTTCAGCGAGGGTGCAAAGAAGTCAACGGATTACGATCGAAGACGAAACGTAAAGTGTTATGCATGCGGTAAACGTGGTCACATTAGAGCGCAATGCAAAAGAACGGGAGAGGCAAACACAGCTATGAGTGCGTATATTGGAAAGTCTGGAACTGGCGACAACAATGGGATCTTCCTCTCACATGTGTAGAGAGAGATCATACTTCGAAACTTTAAGAGACAGTAACGATAAAGTTAAAGCACAAGGCGTAAGAGATTTAAAAATAAAATCACATTTTTGCAGTGACATGTCGCTACGCGAAGTATTGTTTGTTCCGAAATTGAGCCACAATTTTGTATCTGTTGGTAAAATAATTAGTTATGGACACTCAGTAAAATTCACAAACAAAATGGCTTGTGTTATTAATGACAAACGTGAGAAATTGTTTGAGGCGAAGTTGGAAGCCGGAATTTTCATGGCTAGAGTGTCGAGCAAATGTAAACAAAAGATTTACAGTGTGCAAGGAGCGGAAAAGTCAAAATTTGAAATATGGCATGGTTGAATTGGATACGTGAACCTGAGAAATTTACGAGACCTTTCAAGCAAGTGTATAGTTCGCGGATTGGAACTAAAAAATTCAAGAGATTTTGATTGTGTAACATGAGGAACATGTAAGATAACAAAAAAAACATTCGATCGGTTTGATGGTATATACACAACAAGTAAACTAGAACTGATTCATACGTATATTTGCGGCCCCATGCGCGTGGCATCTATATCTGGTGCGAGCTACATTATAACGTTTATCGATGATTATGACTATGATATGTTTGGACATATTTCTTGCGAAGGAAATCGGAAGCGTTAAATACCTTTAAGGGTTTTGTGGCTCAGACGGAGTGACAAACGGGAGGCAAGGTAAAACGAATGCGCAGCGATAACGGATTGGAATAAGTAAATGAGGAGTCAAGGGGATTTCTTCGAGAAAAAGGAATTAGGGCTGGTTTCTCGAGTCCCTGTCAAAGTCCCTGATAGCTATCTGTCCGAAAAACTTAAAGTTCAGATAAACTGTTCGTGAAAGCAAATCAGCTTTCTCGACTCCTTTAATTTATCTGATCGAGAATCAATTACAGAGTGCTGTTAACGCACAGAACTGAGCTGTAAAGCGCAAAAAATGGCGTGCTTTGATTATTCTATCAGCTGTTTGGGTATAAGTCAAAGGCAAAGTCAGCTGTGATTTCGTTTCTTCCTTTTAGTTGGCTTTGGGAAATCAGCTGTCGTTTTATCGAACCGAAAACGCTTAGCAGAGTCTGTTCGGGTATCTGTTCGAGAAATGTTAGCCGGCACTCAAAAAACCGGCCCTTATACATCAAACTACAGCAAGTTATACGCCCCAACAAAACGGAGTAGCTGAAACGGCCAACCGAACGTTAGTCGAGATGGCGAGGTTTTTGCTGGATGCGGCGACCTAACCACAATTTCTGTGGGCTTATGTACGTAATCGAGCTACTACCAAGAAGCTGGATGATAAGACTCCATTGTTGGTTCAATCGGAAGCTAAGGTCAGGCATTTTTAATCGTTTGGGTGCGATAGTATCAGCTTAAACAAGAAGCCAGGTAAAGGAAAGTTTGAAACAAGAGTTCTAAAACTTATTTATGTAGAATACTCAGAACAATCCAAGGCGGACCGGCTATACGATTTCCACAAAAGGTGTATAATCGTGTCCAGAGATGTTATTTTTTTGAAGAAATCGTTTTCCAATGCACATTGGGAAAAAAGTCAGTTTTTTTTGGCATAAACTCTAGTTTCAAAGATAGGGTCTTGAAAAATGTAATATATACTGCTTATGCGCGAACAGAATTTCAGTTTTTTCCATTTTTTGAAAAACCTTATGGTAGTAAAAAACACCACCCATAGCCACCCACACCCTCCCCATTATGGTAAAACCCCTAAAAATGTTCAGAATGTTTTTTTTTATTAATAGAAAATATATTTATTTAGAAAACAAATATAAGAAAGGATATGATAGTTATAAAAAAAATTGTATTATCATCCACCTTAAGTCTCTGAAGAAAAAGCCAAAAAGTTAAAAGTTTGGTGGTATTTTCTTTTAAATGGGGCAAAAACGGTCAAAAATGATAACAATGATAACACTTGTTTCATTATCATTTTGTTAATACATTTCTATAACAACCTTGCTTCGATCAGCGTAGGTGTTTAATTAAAGCTTAACAGAACACAAACGCTTTTGTTAGTTTTCGGCTAAAAGAGACATACAAAAGACATTAAAAAACTGGACAATGCAAACAGTTAGGGGAGAAGGGGGCACTAATAGGAGGAAAAGTTTGGTTATTTGATGGACGTTGATGCACTACGAGCAGTACAAACAAGTGGCCCAACGATACTAAGCACGTGCTTGTTACGCGCGGAACCCTTTATCAATTAGGGCAAAAATGCGAGTTCGCGAGGAAAATACATGAAACAAATACTACAACTAAGATTGAAGCAAATGAGATAAAATTTTAGTTTTTAATACGGGGATAGATATTGAAGTGCTAATTAAATGATAAAGATTGTTATAATTTTTACATAGAACAAGAAAGGGCTCATGCAGAGTAAAATTTGATGTACATCGAGGCAAATTAAGAGGGTAATAATTTCGTGTTAGTCTAGCGGGAACATTAAAAGTTAAACGGTTTACCAGTTCTACAGAATCAATATCACCTCTTATAAGATTATGCATAAAAATAGTACCAAGCATTATTCTACGGTTTTCAAGTGTAGGTAAATTAAGCAATAGTAATCTACTCTGGTAGGAAGGAAGCCTTACGTTTTGATCCCAGTTCAAACTACGAAGGGCAAAAAGAAGAAATTTTTTTTGTACCGACTCAATATGGTCGATGTGCACTTGATATTGTGGACTCCAAACTGAAGAACAATATTCCAAAATAGGACGGACAAGGGAGGTAAATAATAATCTGGTTGTATAAGGGTCATCAAATTCTTTTGACCAACGCTTTATAAACCCAAAAACACTCATAGCTTTATTGACAGTGGCCATTATGTGGCAATCAAATTTAAGTTTTGGGTCGAGAAGAACACCTAAATCGTTAATTGAATATATACGGTCGAGTGGTGTATTTTGAAGAGAATAACTAATAAACGTAGGAGTACCCCTATAAAAAGTCATAACGTTGCATTTAAGGCAGTTCAGATTTAAAAGGTTGTACTCACACCATCCCTGAAAACAATCAATATCTGACTGTAAGTTGAAACCTGACCCTACATCTTTATATGATAAACAAAGCTTACCATCGTCAGCGTACATTAGTACACGAGAATGTGCTACGATAGAGGGAAGATCGTTAATAAACAAAGTAAACAGCAAAGGGCCTAAATGACTACCTTGAGGAACTCCATATGTCACGTTGATCATTTTAGAAACAGCGCTCTTAAATATAACCTTCTGAGTCCTACCATTCAAGTAACTTGAAATCCAAGTTAATAGATTACATGGAAACCCAATTTGAATAAAAGGAGAGAGTGGTTAACAGAGTCAAAGGCCTTACTAAAATCTGTATATATAACGTCTGTCTGCATGTTATTCTTATATCCATTTATTACAATGGATGACAATTCAAGAAGGTTGGTGGTGGTTGATCTTCGCTTAACAAAACCATGCTGACACGGTGATATTAGCGAGGAACATAAATGCTGCAAATGAGAAGTAATAATACGTTCAAATGCTTTAGGAATTGCCGACAATTTAGAAATGCCTCTATAATTCTGGGCATCCGCCTTCGCACCCTTTTTGTGGAGTGGAATAATGAAAGAGTCCTTCCAGATAGTTGGAAAAACTGATGATGAAATAGACAAATGAAAAAGTTTAAGAATCGGTTTACAAATGGTTGAAGCACAAAACTTAAGCACACTCCCAGGGAGTCCATCAGGACCGGGAGAATACGTTGGCGTTGTTGTTGCTAAATCCTTTAAAAGAGAACTTTCGGTAATTACAGGGGTAAAAATACAATTAGCCCTATTTAAGGGGTTAGGGTAGGTAGGGTTTGACCAAGCAGCCGAACTATAAGTAGTTTGGAAAAACTCGGCAAATAAATCCGCAATTTCAAAATCCGACGATGCCTCTTTTGAGTTTAAACGTACCGATGAAGGCAATGCCGAAGACTTACGCTTGGCATTAACGAAGTTATAAAACTGCTTCGGATCATTTGAAAATTCGAATTTACATCGATTTAAATACATGGAATAGCAATGACTGTTGAGAACATTAAAATCTGAACGAGCCACCACGTATTTCGAAAAATCAGATGGCTTACCCGATTTTTTATACTTTTTATAAGTGTTTGATTTAAGATTTTTAAGTCTTTGAAGCGCATTGTTAAACCAAGGAGGCCTGTTTAGCTTAGGAGGAAGCCTGTCAGGAACGCAATCGTCAAAAAAAGTGTTTAAAACGCTATAGAAAAGTTCAATTGCACATTCAATATCCATGCAATTGTACAAATCAGTCCAATTATATTGCGAAATCATGTAGTTTAGTTTAGTATAGTCACATTTACGAAAGCTTCTCATTTTAGTTTGAGGAACTAAAGGAGAAAGGGTATTAGTACAGGGGAGGCCAATTGTCAATTCCAATGTTGGGTGATACCGGTCTTCAGGTACAACAAGTGCGTCAATTCTAGATACCGTAACTTCATGCGGATCTAAAACAAATACTAGATCTAATTGTCTATTTAATGAATTTCGTATAAAGCTTACTTGCTGTAACGATAATTCTAAAAGGCCATCCACAAAATCATGGGCAGATAAAGGTGTAGCTACAAGTGAGTCAGTGGGAAGAGACCAAGAGATATTAGGGTTCAATCAATTTTGGTAAAACCAAATAAGAATGAGTATAATACCATTAATCAACTTTAATGTCCGTCCTCAGCCATTTCACGCCTAAGAAGTCGCGGACTTCTCATATAAAGTGGAAATGGGGCCATTTTTATTTACAAATGTCAATTTTATTCTAGGAAAAGCCTACCTTGCATTTATTTTTTCCCTCAAAAATATGAGAATATGAGTTTTGAGAATTATTTTAACATACCTTGACGTAAATTTTCCATATTATTGTTTGTTTTTTCACCCTCTAAACACTTTGGACGGTGATGGGAAACTTTGGAGTAAAATTAGCGCGCTTTTTCCTTCGAGATGAGCACGTTAATCGATAGACTTTGATCGACTACAATAAGTTATCGGTGGCGCTTAAAATTGTTTTTTAAATTGTTCTATTAAGTTTAACCATTTTAGTATTAACAAAAATATTTTTGTTTTTTACATAAATAACTTTTATTTTTTGCGTTTATGCAAAAAAAAACAGATTTTTTTCCCACAGTGCATTGGTCGAAATAATGTAGAGAGCGGTCACGGCACTAAGTCTGGCAGTTCTTCGATGGAACACAATCTACAGATGGCGGAGAGGACACCAGTCAACGTATAAATGATGTCGAGTCAGGGATCAGTATGGAGAGTCCGCAGGCAGATGCAAGTCTGCAGGAAGACGCAAGTCCACAGGAAGATTAGATATTTGATATTTGTCGAACAGGCAGGATACGAGTGGAATTTATTAATATTTACGATTTTGTATATTGGATTTCAACAGTGCTCGACAGAAAGCTGCGTATACATTGATCGGAAAACGAATGGCGATATTAATATAATTGCCCTATATGTTGATGATATGTTAGTGGCATGTTCAAACCAAAGGAGAATGGCGGCGATTATTAAGCGATTGAACGAGCATATTGAGGCAGTTGACCGATAAGCTATTACTTGGGACTAGAAATTGAGCGAGACGGCCTGCAAGGAAATACATCTATTCACCAGCATCGGTATACCAACAATTTGTTAGCAGAATTGGAGATGGACCCGTGTAAGGCAGCACACACACCGTTTGCGTTGGGAACTACGTTGGAGAAATGCACGGACGAGAATTGGAAAAGGGTGGATAGGAAAATTCCTTTAGCGACATTACGACACACTAAGACGTTTGGTAGTGGCCTTATACCCCACCCTACCATGATCACTATATTGCAGTATAACTCCATTTTTGGTAGTGATCCCTTGTGGTCGCTAAAGTAATTAAACGATTTTCGTTGCTACACTTCTGTGTCCCATTTCATTTCATTTTATTTCGCTCACTATTATACAATAAATTCAATGGTTATTAACTTTTTGAACATATTCAGTAGCTCAGTTTAATTTCATAATATTCAAGAGATTTAAGATTTGGCTGTAAAGGGGGTAGAAAATATATAAATAATGTATAAATTAATATATTATATAAAGAAAATATAATATTAAGAATTTGTAATTATAAATGTAGATATTCATTCTCAAAAAAAAAAAAAAAAATATTATTTATGGAGTATGAAATTAAAGTATTAAATGTTTAGAAAAATAAAGTAAAGTAAAGAAAAGGCGTATCTAATAATGTACCTTCCATTGTATCACGTTATTTTAATCATTAAAAATAAAAAACAAAATTAATTGTTAAGTGTACCTAGTTAAGTGCACTGGATTAATGTAAATTCGGTATACATTGAGGTAGGTCAGCAAAGCTCTGATCGTAAGGAAGAGCAAAACAAAAGAAAAAACAAGTAAAGCTTCGATCGGAGCACTGGTAGATAAGGGCACATGGGGCAGAGAGAAACGGGCAATTTGGCTCTCATAGGCTACACTGGCAAAAATTTACAGGGGCTAAGTTTTAAAATTATGAACAGGTGAAAGGCTAGAACAGTACCTATGCATATTAACAGAAATGTTTGGTTTGACACTTACTTTTATTATGGTCCCACCTTTCGCCGACCTGTATGGGAGTCAAAATTGTGTTTGGTTGTGTGATTACATTGGGTTTGATGGTTATACCCGTTACTCGTAGAGTAAAAGGGTATATTGTATTCGTGCAAAAGTATGTAACAGGTATAAGGAAGCGTTTCCCTATAAAGTATATATATTCTTGATCAGGATCACTAGCCGAGTCGATCTAGCCATGTCTGTCCGTCTGTCCGTCTGTCTGTCCGTCCGGATGAACGCTGAGATCTCAGAAACTACAAAAGCTAGAAGGTTGGGATTAATCACACATATTCTTGGGCTTCCTACACAAGTTTGTTTCATCAAAGCGTCACGCCCCCTCGACCGCCCACAATCGCCATAAATGACTTTAAAAAAGCCTGGCGCCGACAGATTTAATAAAAGTGTAAATGTGTTTATTAATACCTATCGAAATGAAGAAGAAAATTTTAAAATCGGACAATCAATTAAAAAGTTATGAGCAAAAAATGAAACAGCCTCTAGATGGCGCTAGTAGCTTTGAAGCGTGCATATATTCATCTCTCTCCCACTCCCTTCAGCTAAGTAACGGGTATATAATAGTCAAAGTACTCGACTATAGCGTTCTCTCTTGTTTTTGTTTTCACTTGTTCACATCTCTGGGGTATTATTGTTGTTATTGCTATTTCATGTTGTTTGATTAATCTGCACTTTTATTTATCTAACCTGCTCTTTTGTACACTCAAAAAAAAATTGGCTTTTACATCCACCATCTTTCACTTGAATTCAGAGAAAAAAAGAAATTATAAAATAATAAATGAAAGAATAATTTGAACTCAAAAAAAAACGCAAAATAATAACAAATAATATTAAGAAAGAATATTAACAATAATACAAAATAATAAATTTAAAAATAAAAAATTAAAAAATAAAGAAAAATAAAAAACTTAAAATAAATCAGGAACAAAATATTGTATTATAAACGAAAATCCGAGGAAGTAATGAGACAGATTTCTCGCACTGTAGAGCGGAGTTGAGACGTCACGTGGTTATTTTCTTTTTTCATGCACGGAAAAAAATAAAGTTGGGTTGCAACCGCGTGGTTTTTGTCATCCGAAAAGCTTTTGGCGATGCGAACACGTTTTTTCGCTCACTGAATACGCTATTTTTGGACACCGATTTTACAATGTTTTTCGCGTGATTTGTTTCCACTTTTTCGGGCACTGTAGTTGTTGGGAAAACTTTTTGCTGATACTTGTTGTTTTGACGATGTATGATGGGCTGAGCAAGCTGGCTACAGCGACGGCTGATTTTTAAAGATCAACTGATGACTTGGGTGGGCCGCTTATTGATTTTTTTTTAATCAATTAAGCAATGATTGGTGATGTTATTTTTGGCAACATAACACCTGGTGCCAGATCCACAAAGGCCTGGCACGAATACTGGAATGATATTTCTCCTTTCTTCGTATGGATGGCTGGCGGATGGGTATTTTAAGGCACTTTAAATAACTTAACCTCGTTGGGTTTTAAGACTTTGAGCTGCATACGTCTGTATAGTTGGACAATCCAGGAGAAAAGAAAACGTGGATAAGCTTGACTTTACGGACGTACCCCTCAGCGACGGCATAGGAATGCATTTCCCCACGAAATCGACTAGTTTTAAGTATGACTGTAGATCTGCATTAGTGCAAAAGCACACTAGGTGGCGCGGCCGATAGTGTAGGGTGGCCACTTCGGTTAGTATTTGCCAATAATATTACCCTGAAGATCTTCCAACTCGTAATAAGTGTTCCCCAACACTCGCTTAATCCGTGATTTTACGAATGTAGGAGCTAACTTAGCGTTAAATCCTTTGACGAAATTGCTCTTGAAAGTTTCGGCGGGACACCTCCTGACCTACTTTAATGAACACCTCACGACTCCTTAAATTATAATTTTTTTCGGTTCGATCCTGTTTAGCTTTTGCACCCATTAGATCCAAAGAGTCGTCTTTACTAAGTTGAATGGTAAATTTCTCAACAACTTGTACGACGAATCATCCGTTATCATATGCTGACCAAAAACTAATCGGTATGGGGTAGAATTTAAGGCAGTGTGTAGACTAGATCGCAAGGAACAACAAATTTTACTTAGATGTTCATCCCAATTGTTTTACTTTGGATGAATATACGCCTTAATACCTGAGATAACCGACCTATTCACACGTTCAGAGGAATTTCCTTGTGGGGCATAGGCGGCAGTATAGGCGTGAGATTTTAAACTCATGGGATCTAAATTGAACTTCGTTCTCGGAAATCAACTTTTCCGGTACCCCGAAGCAATGAAAAGGGTCCTGTTCCAAAAATTACAACTGTACATTTTTTATAGCTTTTATAAAAGGAAATTTTGTACAATTATCTAAAACTATGAAGATTCCTATGTTGTCAGATTTTGACCGCTGGTAGGGGCTCAAAAAGTCAACATATAGTGTCTGAAAGAAACGATCATATTCCTCTGACTTATGTAAGGGAGGTCTTAACGGTTTGTTTGATCTTTTTGTGCACTTACAAATTTCACAGCGATTTACATAATCTCTTACTTCCTTTACTAAGTAAGGCCAATAGTAAAAACGGCGTAGTCGTTCTAAAGTTTTGTTTATGCCACAGTGTGACGATAATGGATCATCATGGGCAATTCGCAAAGCTACAGGCACTAACTCCAGGGGAAGCCACAGATTTCAAACAAGGTCATCGGCTATCCTGTCACCAAAAGCATGCTCTGTTCGACGATGTATGTAGCCATCGATGACTTTGGCATCAGGAACACGATCGGGATTTTCCTTAATTTTATCCTGCAGGACTCTGTATGCCTCAGATTGCAAATGTGTAGACTGTATAACGATAAACTTGTTACTGTCTAGTTCTGATAAATCTTCTGTATACGTTCGGGATAAGGCATCTGGAACGATATTCTTACTACCCTTACGATGATCAATAGTAAACTGATAACCCTGTAATTTTAAGGCCCATCTACTAGTCGACTGCTAAGGTCCGATTGTGACATAAGCCATTTTAATGACGCATGGTCAGTTATCACGGTGAAAGCATGACCTTCGACATAGGCACGAAATTTCTTAATACTCTGCTGCCAGGCACTCTTTCTCGGTAACAGAGTAATTTTTTTGGCACCCATTAAGCTTGCGGGACATGTACGCTAGTGGAGCCTTGGACATTTAGTTTTTAAGTAACTAGAAGGCATCCTCAGCCTCTTGTGCCCATTCGAACTTACGATTTTGACGAAGGGCATCTGTTAACGGAGTGGCGATAGAAGCAAAGTTACGGATGAATTTTTGATACCATCCCGTTATTCCTACGAATCGACGTAGCTGTTTAACAGATTGAGGTGCTGGATAATTAACAATGGCAGTGATTTAATTGCACACATAGATATTTTCCCGTTACCTACTACATGACCCAAATAACTAACTTCTTTTACACAGAAATTACTATTTCCCACATTTATAGTTAAACCGTATTTAGACAGCGCAAACGAAATATCCTTTAGCACTTCCACATGTCTTTCAAACGTCTCAGAAACTATTAAAAGGTCATCTAAGTAGACAAACTTCGTTCTTCAATGAAATCGCAATAACTCGGTCTATTAACTTGGACATTGTCGCAGGGGCATTGGTCAGACCAAAAGGCGTTACTGTAAATTGATACAGAGACCGGTCAGGCACGGTGAAGGCCGTCTTGTCGCGGGAACAGGGATCCAATGGTATTTGCCAGTATGCGTCTTTCAAGTCGAGACTCGTTATGAACTCGGCCTTCTGGAGTCGGCTAAGAATATTATCGATGAGAGGCATTGGATAGGCGTCCTTTTTTGTCACCTCGTTCACTTTTCAACAATCTACGCATAGACGCACCTTGCCAGGTTTGCGGACGAGCACAACCGGAGAAGACCAGGAACTTTCCGATTCTTCAATCACACCTAGTGAAAGCATGCGATCCAACTCATCAAACAATAACTTTTCAATAGCTGGAGACACAATCGATTTTATGGGAAAGAAGATGGGTTTTGACTAGTCCTTTTTCAGTGAAGGAAGGGAACATACGGATTATTTTTTTTAATACCCTCTCCTGTGTATCTGAAAAAGCTCTAAAATCGCTACTGTCTAATTCTTCAAAATTAGTAACATTAATAGCTGGAGCTTATTTTTTCATGTAAATTCTTAAGAATTCGCGGTCCGTCGAGGATAGGATATTTTTTTCGCGAATTTTTCGATAAAAAAAATACCCGATTGATTACCAGTTTTAGTAATTTTTTCTCTGTGTACCAAAAGACACGAAGTCAATCATATGACTACAGACGGATATACATACATATGTTCAAACAGAGGGTATTTTTTCCGAATTGACGTTTTTGACAAACTTTAAACATTTTTAATAAAAATTTTTTTTTTTCACAAATCCTGATCTTTTTGGACTAATCCTTTTTTTTTTTTTTTTTTTTTTTGTATTCCTTTATTTTCTTACATCTACTAACAAATATACATATAGCTGGACATAAACTGAAGAAGTTGTGCGGTACGGCCGCAAAGCATTGCTTCGCACAACCGCGGCAGCTTACGTGGCCATTTCTCTCCTCTCTCTCTCAGCTTTCCTGAGTTTCTGCATCAGAGACGCAGCGAAATTGGCCGTCGCGTCCCACTCCAGTTGACCTTTCAGCATTGTTGGCACTAGCGTGCTGGGGCTAATGCTGACACCGGTCGCCGTTTCCAAGGCGGTCCTGTCCTCTAAGAACCGCACGCACTCGAATAGGACGTGGTTCGCGTCCTCCTCGATTCCAGAACCGCAGGTTGGGCATCCGTCCCTTATGTCGTGACCGTACTTCTTCAAGTACGACCGGAAGCAACCGTGTCCACTCAGAATCTGGGTCAGGTAGAAATCCACCTGCCCATGCTTCCTTTCCAGCCATGGACTCAAGAATGGAATGAGAGCATGGGTCCAGCGCCCAGAGGTCGCGGAGTCCCATCTCTCCCGCCACTGAGAAATTGATCTCCTTCTCGCGGGCTGTCGCGCCTCACGCCTAGATAGGTCGTCCGTGCTCGTAACCGCTTCCTCTACTTCTGCTGCCTCTCTTACCAATTCGCGATCTCATTATGTTGAAGAATTACTGTGTATAAGTACAAATTGCAACCTTTAAAATTTCAACAAAAGAGACTTAATACTTATATATTTTCGATCACCAAATAAAAGTTATTTATTGTTTTTTTTAGTAAAAGTCTTCTCATAAGAGTTACGGAGGACTTTTATTTTTTCAGTCAAAAAATAACAGTTATTTTTAAACTTTTATTATAAATGTCATGAATAAAAGTTACGGAGGACTTTTATTTTTTTGGTTAGAAAATAACTGTTATTCTCTGACTTTAATTTTAAAAGTCTGAAATAACAGTTTTTAGAATTTGTATTTGTATTTGTTTATTTAAAGCAATGTACTGCTCAATAGACTTAAAATTATATACATAGCATGAAAATGGCAACATCATAAATTAAAAAAAAAAAAAAACAATAATAAACGTAGGCGAACGTATTAAGTCGATTAAGAAAGGAACGCAATGACTTTAAGCGAATTAGCCTTGGCAGAGCACTCATAGGAAATGAGGTGGTAAAGTTCATTATACCCTTGCAGAGGGTATTATAATTTCAGTCAGATATTGTAACGCAGTGAAGGAGATGTTTCCGACCATGTTGAATTCTGACAACTTAAAAAGGTATTTCATTTATCTGCAAGGGTATATAAGCTTCGGCTGGCCGAAGCTAGCTTCCTTTCTTGTTATAGTAAGGCTCAGATGACACATTCAATTTTTAACGTCAATTTATTGTAGCAATTTTTCTTTAAAGGGACTTCAAACGAGCGCGAGAAAGAATCAAATATTTTTGGCTGCTCTACTACTAACACCAATAATAAAGGCGCGATATCATGTTAGTACTGACTCGCTTGCACTTCTTTAAACTCACACAAATGAAAAATTGTCACAATAAATTGACGCTAAAAATTGAATGTGTCATCTGAGCCTTATCACATAGGATTCGGAAGGGGTCAAAACGTGAGTAGTTTTACCTGCACACAGGAAGTGCTAATGGACGGAATCGGCGAGTAGCTCTGCACGGAACGTTCCAATTGAGGGTGGCGCCAGTGATGAGTTTGTGAAGTAATATCACACATTATCAGGACCGACGATCCTTTAAGGTAGGTAGATCCAAGAGGCGCAACCTGTCTCTATAAGAAGGCAAACGGCGTCCCTCCTCTCAGTTTAAGCCTCGTAGTGCAAAAAGGAGAAATTGCTTTTGAACGGATTCTATCATATTTTGATAGTGCTCATATTGTGGAGACCAAACACTGGAGCAGTACTCAAGTGTAGAGAGACGTAAAGAAGCTTAGTGGTGAAAGGGTCATAAAATTCCTTAGACCAGCGTTCTATGAAAGCTAATAAGCATTTAGCTTTATTGGAGATGGTACTGACGTGGCGATTAAAAAAAATCTTATGGTCAAATAGGACACCAAGATCAAGAACAGTATCAATGCGTTCAAGTGCAAAGTGATCTATTTAGTATGTACAAATGTATGGATTGGATCGATAAAATGACATGGATTTACATTTATCTGGATTAAGCAGTAGCTTGTTGACTAGGCACCAGGATTGAAGGTTATTTAAGTCGAGCTAGAGCTGTATGTAGGAACTAGGTGAGGTCAAATGCATACACAACTTGACATCATCCGCAAACATAAGTACTTTGGAGAACTCAATTACTTGAGGAAGATCATTGATAAATAAGCCAAATAGAAAAGGACCATGGTGACTGCCTTGTGGTACTCCCGAATTTACGGAAACAGCTTATGAATAAGTGCTGTTGTACTGGACCTTTTGGGTACGATTTGTTAAATAAGAACGAAGCCATGTCAGTAGAGTTGGAGGAAATCCGAGGAGGAGGAGCTTGTGAATCAGTAGCTCGTGGTTGACCGAATCAAAGGCTTTGCTAAAGTCAGTAAAGATTACATCAGTTTGCTTTGTGGATTTAAAGCCTTGACTAATAAAGGTCGTAAACTCAAGCAGGTTAGTTGTTGTAGACCGGCACTTTGTGAAACCATGCTGTTTAGAGGATATTAGGGAGCGACACTGGTGCTGCAGTTGATCGCAGATAAGTTTTTTAAAGAGCTTAGGAATAGCACTAAGTTTTACGATAGTTGCTGATATCAGATTTACTACCTTTTTTATGTAGCGGAATAAGAAAGGATTCTTTCCAAATAGATGGAAATGTGCCAGTAGCAATCGACTTTTGAAAAATCATAGTTAATGGAACTGCTAGTGGTATGGCGCAATGTTTGAGGACACAGCTTGGAACCATATCGGGACCCGCAGAGAACGATAATTTAATCGTGGATAGGCTACGTAGAACTTCTCCTTCATCAATTAGAGGGTTGAAAATGGCGTCAGGGTGGGGTAACTGGTAGGAGTAGCTACAATTGATCCCGGTATTATTCGTGGAATAGGTGGATTGGAAAAAGTCCGCAAACAGGTTGCCAATATCTTGATCATTCGATGCAGATACATTATTTAGCTGTAGTGATGGTGGAAATTTGTTGGCTTTGCGCTTTGAACTGTGGAAGGGACTAATTCATCAAATATGGAATAAAGGACATTATAAAAAGTTGAGATGGCCTCATCAAGATGAAGACTATCAAGACAAGACCAATCCACTGAAGATAGGGATCTCGACATTTGCAAATAATTAACATGCCGAAAACAACGAGTCCGCAATGGGGCCTCTAAGGAATTGGGTACACGAAAAATGCCACTAATGGATAGTTGGAGTGTAGGATGATGAGAGTCCTCTGGAGTGGTCAATGGAGTGGTACGTGTGACAATGGCATCACAAAGGTCAGACACAAAAATAAGATCTAAAAATCTTCCATTCGCATTGGAAATTGAGTTAACTTGACCAAGAGATAAGTCAATAAGACCATCGACAAAATCGTTTTGATCACCAGGTACGGAATATTAAAGTCACCCAATATTATAAGATGGTCTGAGTCAGAGGCATATGAGGAGATATTCTGGATAGCGGAGAGGTGTCGCATATAGATCGGAGCCTCAGAGCATGGAGGAATATAAGAGCAGGTTACTAATATATTGCAGTTAGGAAGACATATTTTGACTGACACGAATTCAATATCATCAAAATTGGGAATGGATACAACTTGGGATGATATTTCAGACTTCACTGCGATTAGGACACCCCACCTCGTTTAGAGGGACGGTCACGTCTATAGAGGAAAAAATTATTTGTAAGTATTTCGTTATCAGATACCGTGGGATTAAGCCAAGTCTCAGTAAAGGCAATAACGCTGGAATCGAAAGCAGCGCTGTCAGCATGCAATCTAGACAGCTTACTGAGAAGGCCACGGACATTTTGATAATGTAATACAAAATCTAGTTTTTTGGATCTGCCGGATTTGTATTTATAGATGGTTCTTTCCGATCAAACTCGTGTACAATCGTATTAACTGGCCATAGTGCAGGATTTAACGCACGGGAAAAATGTGTATCAGGCAGAATTATTTTAAATGATGAAACTTTTCTTTTGTAAGAAAAAATAAAAGTTGTAACAACCAAGTTTTCAGGAGAGGCTTGGAGCTCATCGCTTAGGTGACCTGTAATTTCGTCAATAGTAGTATCCGGCCTTAGACGAGAGACAAAAATGGCTTTCTTTGGCAGGAGTGCTTGTGGCGCTACGGCTTCGAGGCGTTTACGTTTTGCGCCTGCTGGATGACCAATATTAACCGCAGCCAGGAGGGGCCTGCGATTTCTTTTGGAGGAACCAGGTCCATTATGTACTTGACCAGAGTATACTGGCGGTGCCGTTATAACAAAGGATACCGTCGGTAACGCGTTGGCGGAATGTGGAAGGTTAATTGTTATGGCACCAGGATCTGGCTCAGGATGAGAGCCAGGGGCCAGGTCAGGACAACTAGACTTAGGAGTTACGAAATTAAGCACAGGAGCAGGAATTGCCAATCTAATAGGAGACATGGCGGATTCAATGGTAGGGCGCAATATTAACGGACCCGACAGTGGAGGCACAAGGTTATTCGAGGATACGCAGATCTTATCGGTTTCACTGGCGTTAGCAGAAACTAATGAAACGTACATTAGTGAGCTATTGGAGGAGCAAGGATCCATTATGGTTGAGGGTGGATAAGTAGGAGTAAGATGATTCATTAAATGGCCAGTTGGAGGAGAAGAATTTTTTGTTGGAGTTTCCTTAATTATTTTTAGCTCATTAAACTGGGACTCAACGGTTATCAGTTTCTCGTGAAGGTGACTAAACAGCTTTTTAATCTCCCTGAAGCCAGTCCGAGTTTGCCGCATGAAGGAACGCATCTCGTCCGAAATCTCACGGCACGCTGAGCAGGTCCAAAAAAATCCAATTCTTTTGGAAATAAGTTCTCCAATGTGACCATGTATGCCGACACCGGCGCACTTACAATGCGCAGTATTCTCGCATAGCTAGCACAACAAATAAGTTTCGCCAGCAATCACGCCGTTGAACTCGCATTTTTTGACTGAGCACGATAGACTCATTTTATAATGCACTCAAGTCACTGTGCAGAGCGAAGGAAGAGCGGCAAAAGAGTAAAGGAACGTGTGTAGAGCAGCGGAACTGAGAGCAGCAAGCTAAAACGTTCGGATTTAAGAGCGTAAATTAGCAGCAGGGCTTGCACAGATCGGTGAATTTAGGCATGGTGCAACTATACAAGGTGGTCTCGTCAGCTCTGCCGAGGACGTGAAATTTCAGAGAGACAAGCGCTAGAAAGAGATAGAATAGTATTTCATTTGCACGACTGGCACAAATAACGTCCTCAAAAGAGGGCAGCTCTCGCGACGAGACCACCTTGTATAGTTCCACCATGAATTTAGGAGACGCGCACAAAGCGGAGAGCGGGAAAAGTGCCGTTAGAGTGGTAACGGACCGGCAGCTCCGAGAGGCGTACTGAAGAAGAGCGAGAGAGTAAACACAACAACACAATACTTGATCGTGGGTGTCACAGAACCCGGGGACGGATTTGGGGACGGTTGGTTTAGAAACCAACCGATCAAAACCGTAGGTGTCACAGAAATTCGAGAGATTTCCTTTTTTCGGAAAATTTACCGAAAAACGACCAGGGCTGGATACACAGTGTGTATATATACTTTATGGGGTCAGAAACGCTTCCTTCTAGCTGTTACATACTTTTGCACGAATACAATATACCCTTTTACTCTACGAGTAACGGGTATAATTATGAGCAAAAAATGAAATGGCCACTAGATGGCGCTGACGACTGCGTATCTCCATCTCCCTCGCACTCCGTCTATCTGAGTAACGGGTATCTGATAGTCGAAATACTCGACTATAGCGTTCTCTCTTGTTCTTTTACTCTACTTTTACAGAAGTGGGACTATTCTTTTTTTTTTTTTTGTAGATTTTTCAAGTTTTGCAATGATTTTGTTGAGTAGGTCAAAACCCTTTTATAAAGCTATTACTTTTATTTAATTACTCGTAGAGTAAAAGGATATATTGCATTCGTGCAAAAGTATGTAACAGGGAGAAGGAAGCGTTTCCGACCCTATAAAGTATATATATTCTTGATCAGGGTCACTAGCCGAGTCGAGATAGCCATGTCCGTCTGTCCGTCCGTATGAACGCTGAGATCTCGGAAACTACAAAAGCTAGAATGTTGAGATTTCCCACACATATTCTTGGGCTTCCTACGCAGCGCAAGTTTGTTTCATCGAGGTGCCACGCGCCCCCTAACGCCCACAATCGCCATAAACGATTTTCAAATGTGTCTGGAGGCCACATCTATTAAGATTTTAAAAATATATAAACACAATTTTATAGTGTTTATTAATACCCATCGAAATGTAGAAGACATTTTTCAAATCGGACCATTCATTAAAAAGTTATACGCAATCAATATTGTTTATATATCTATCTCCCTCGCACTCCCTTTAGCTGAGTTACGATTATTAGATAGTCGGGACACCAACCGGGGTAGAGCGTTCGCACTACCTTTAGCTGAGTGACGGGTATTAGATAGTCGGGACACCAACCCGACTATAGCTTTCTCTCTTGTTTTCAATTTATATTTAGTCTTTTAAATATTTAAATATTAAACAAGAAAGGAAGCTAACTTCGGCAAGCCGAAGTTTATATACCCTTGCAGTTAAAATAAAAAGTCAAAGAAAGCAATGTACATTTTTATTTTTAACAGTTAACTTAACGCTTTGTTCCGTTTTCTTTAGAGTATTTCAAGGCGCTAATTGTTAACGATATACAGTGGCGGCATTTTGAATAATTTTTAGAAATTTTTAACAATTTTTTTAATAAAACTTTTGATATTGTTGAGCCGAACAAGAAACTGTTTTCACGTTGATCTGTTTTAGCGTTAACCGAAAACTTTTTTACTATTTATTATTATTATTAGCTTTGAACTTAACTCTGAGCACTAAACTGAACACATGAACACTTTGAACTCAACTGAACTGAATACGTTTTGGTTGTCATGATTTCTAATTGTTGAAAATCACCACGCCTACATAAAATTTAAAATAAAAAAATCTTACTATTCCTATGGGAGCCTTAAGATATAGTGGTCCGATCCGACATATGTACTACCTGCAATAGAAAGAAGACTTTTGGGAAAGTTTTATTGCGATAGCTTAAAAACTGAGAGTCTAGTTCGCATAGAAACGGACAGACGGACCTGGCTAGATGGACTCGGCTATTGGTGCTGATCAAGAATATATACTTTATGTGGTCGGAAACGTCTCCTTCACTGCGTTACAATATCTGACTGAAATTATAATACCCTCTGCGAGGGTATAAAAAGTCAAAAAAATGTGGGTAGGGTGACTATTTAAAATTTTGTTGTGTTAGTTGTGCTACTTTTTTCGCAGTTGTACATTAATACACGAGAATGTGTTTCGTTAGAGGGAATATCAAAGTAATCAAGAAAGGTCAAAAATGACTACCCTGAGGAACTTCAGATCTCCATCTTAGAAACGGCGTTCTCAAACATAACCCTTTAGTCCTACCATTCAAATAACTTGAAATACAGGTTAATAGATTACTTGGAAACCCTAGCTGATCTAATTTGAATAAAACAAGAGAGAACGCTATAAAATTGCATTTATACATTTTTAAAATCTTAAAAGATGTGGCCGCCAGACACATTTTAAAATCGTTTAAGGCGATTGTAGGCTTTAGGGGGCCGTGGCACCTCGCTGAATTAAACTTGCGCTGCGTAGGAAGCCCAAGAATCTACATTATTAATACTTTCTAGCTTTTATAGTTTATAGACAGACGGACATGGCTAGATCGACTCGGCTAGTGATCCTGATCAAGAATATATATACTTTATTGGGTCGGAAACGCTTTCTTCTACCTGTTACATACGTTTGCACGAATACAATATACCCTTTTACTCTACGAGTAACGGGTATAAGAAAAGAATGGTTAACAGAGTCGAAGGCCTTACTTAATATATAAGTACTTGTATTACAATAGATGACAATTCAAGTAGGTTGGTGGTGGTCGATCTTCGCTTAACAAAACCATGCTGACCTGGTGATATTAGCGAGGAACATAAAATTTGCAAATGAGAAGTGATAATACGTTCAAATGCTTTAGGAATCGCGGACAGTTTAGAATTACCTCTATAAATCTGGACATCCGCCTTCGCACCCTTTTTGTGAAATGGAATAATAAAAGAGTTCTTTTAATCGAACCGAACCGTAGAACGGACGTGTTTTTAATAGCTCCGAAGAAAATCAAGTTTTTACCTAGTATCTCAGACCGAAAAATCTAATCTCCGGTGTAATATTGGAACAATCTCCTGCTCTCACTGTGAATATTGTGAATTGTAAATCGCCACTGACCTTGCAAAGATTTAATTCGATTTAAAACAATTAATAACCACAAACTTCGATCTGCACTTGTTTGGTTGTCTTTGTGCATCAATCCGGGCATCTACACTTGTGTGTGCGAATCGAACCTCGTTTTACCGCCTTCTTCAACTACCACCGCACCTCTACACAGTCACTTGCCTTACACGCAGTAACCATGTCTGTGACCAAGCGTCTGTGCAGCAATAACAACAACTGCAACGGGATAACCAACGAGAGTGTGTCTGATGCGCCATCATCTCAGCTGCTGGAGATACTCAACTTGCGTTTCCAAGAGCAAACACAAAAACTCACTGGCCTGGTGCAAGACGCGGAGCAGTGTATTCTTGGCTCGTCTGGATGGAATCGCAGCTGATCTAAAGTTGGTGGGAGAGCGGGTCGCGAGCGTGGAGGCTGAGGTTGCCGTGATACGATCCGATAGGGATAAGGTGAACGAGCATATCAACAACTTGGATCATAAGGTCGGCGAACTGTTCACATTGAAGGAGAGAGTTGGCGAGTTAGAAGCCAAACTATCTTCTCAGCAAATGGCAACTCAGGCCTGCGAATTACGCATGCACGGAATACCATTTTTAGAAGGTGAAAATCTGAAGACACTTTACCACGAACTCTGCTTTTCGCTGCAGCTCACTCCGCCGCCGAGATTTACCGAAATTTTCCGGGCCAAAAAAACACAAAGATCTTCAGTGGACATTATAAAAATGGAAAATTACCGTTATCTGGGCGCACAAACACAAACCGCTCTTACCCTCTCTCCATCAACTACATCGGCTACAACATGGTGGAACTATACAAGATGGTCTCGTCAGCTCTGCCGAGGACGTTATTTTTCAGAGAGACAAGCGCTAGAAAGAGATAGAAATAGTATTTCATTCGCACGACTGGCACAAATAACGTCCTCAAAAGAGGGCAGCTCTCGCGACGAGACCACCTTGTATAGTTCCACCATGAATTTAGGAGACGCGCACAAAGCGGAGAGCGGGAAAAGTGCCGTTAGAGTGGTAACGGACCGGCAGCTCCGAGAGGCGTACTGAAGAAGAGCGAGAGAGTAAACACAACAACACAATACTTGATCGTGGGTGTCACAGAAACCGGGGACGGATTTGGGGACGGTTGGTTTAGAAACCAACCGATCAAAACCGTAGGTGTCACAGAAATTCGAGAGATTTCCTTTTTTCGGAAAATTTACCGAAAAACGACCAGGGCTGGATACACACACTAAATATAGAATATTCATTAATCATCGAGTTTTATTTGTCTTATTTTGACTATTTTGAAAATAGTTAACTACTTTTGTAATGCAGTAGTCATTTCATTAGAAATAAAAAAAGTAATGCTAATGAAAACACTTTTCATTGGCATTGAAAAAAGTAATGCTACTGAAAACAACTTTCATTAGATTTTCAAAAAAGTAATGCTACTGAAAAATATTTCATTGGCATTGGAAGCTTTCAATGCTACTGAAAACACATTTCATTGGAATTGGAAGCTTTCAATGCTACTGAAAATATATTTCATTAAAGTCCCCAAAAACAATGCTACTTAAAAATATAATTCCAAAAAGTAATGATAGTTAAAAAATTTTAATTACCATTGTTTTTGGAAAAACCTACTTTGTTGTCCATTAAAGCTATCACTTTTCAAGGAAAAGATCTTAAGAAGACGCTAGTTCGTATCCCTAGCCTATCATTAGTTGCTTCTTTGGGGTTGACTAACTAAGAATGTTAATCAATAGAACCGCGAGTTCTTGAGAAGAGGAGGAACATTTTCTCCCCAGGTCAGGATGACCCCACCTAGGATGAAAAATAGTTGAAGCGCGAATTCTTCAGAAGAGGAAGACCCTTTGGTCCTTGGCGCAGAAAACGCATGTCGACTCGCTGACACCGCGAATTCTTTAGAAGAGGAGAATCCTTTGCTCCTTAGATCATCACTTTTATAACTGCTTTAAATATCAAATTACGAGATACGTTAGAACATGTTATTTAATTTTAAAATATTTTATTAGCTCCTAAGATAAGTAACTCTTGGAAATAGGCATTTTTATTTGTGGAAATTTAACAATTTTATAACGGTGACAATACTACATTGTCTCAGGATACGGTTTGATGACGTCATCTTATCCAGAAATCGCCAGGGTGTAGACGCTTTAGCCTTCTTCTGGTGGATGGTTTCGCCAAGGATGCAGCAAATTGGTTGGTGTGTGCCAGTAGCGTCTCGAGTGCATGTTGATTGGCTCTCTTACTGAGGGGATGTGTAGGTCGCTGGCTAGGACCACTTCTCTGAGAAACAACGGTGAATTTTTAAAAAATTTTGTTTTCTTTTAAATTGACTAATTTTTCAAAATGACCATCTAACAAATTTTGTCTCTTCTTGCCATTGACCATTCCTGCATAGCTGAAGAGGCACTCTACTAGGGCAGAGGAAGGCAACGGGGTATTGTATTTCATAAAAGTGGCTCTAATGGTTGGGTATTTGTTTAAGCTTTCAATCTCTTCATCCCGGTCTATTAAATATCTGTCAAGTTCTTCGCTTACCGGGGATCCTTGAAATATTAGATCTGTTAAAGAAATTCAAATTATAAATCTGTGCAAATTTATAAATAGTATATAAGTATTTATAAAATTAATTATGTACCTTCAGTTACCTCTCCAAAATCAAAAAAGGTAAACTTTTTGGGCTTTGAAGGTATTTTGGTGACATTATCTGAAAACTTGCTTGCATGTTTTAAAAACATGGCTTTTAGTTTTTGATCGGTCCACTCGGGAGCAGTTTGGCATGGCGTCTTTAAGGAGCATCCTAAAATTGACTGTATTATTTCTGCTGTTTTTGGACTATTACTCTTGTTCCACACTGTTGAACATCTGCAAAAACATTTAATACAAAATTAGTTTTAAAATCAATTTGTTATTTTCCTATACCTTTTAAGGAGATTCTTATGGTCCTCATACACTCTGCTGTCTGCCTTTATTATATTGGTAAAATCCGTCGTCGCAAGCAAGTTTAACGTATGGCAACCACACCTATAATGCTTAGGCAGTCTAAAGGTTGAGATCTCCAAATATTGCGGAATGTCATCCGTGGTTTCCTCTATTGAACGTGTGACTTCCAAAAAGTCGCCTACACGCCAAAGCAACCGATTGCCTTACAAATTTCTGGTCGATCCAGTGACACGTATACCCGAAGAAGGATTTCTTTTTTGTCGACCATATATCTGCTGTTGTGCAGACGTATCTTACTTGTTTTAAACAGTTAATTAAATAGCTTCTGTGAAAATTAAATTTATCATCAAGTATTTTCGTCAACATTTTCCGGCCCGGAACCTTGACAGGCATTTCTTCGAAAAGAGCTTCAAAGGATGGGTTCTCCACAATAGACAACGGAGAAAACGAATCCACGACAAACTTTAAGACTTTTTCGTCAAAAGCTGCCTGCCTAACACCACCTTTTCTTGCCCTTTTAGAAAGTTGCTGTTTTTCTTCCAAATATTCGTCATATTCGGCGGAATGTTTGTCCTACAGGTGGTTTATGAAGTTAGACGTAACTTTTATAGATCCACGAAGCTTTCTTGAAGTGGATGGACAAAATTGGCAAGCAGCCAAAACGCCATTACACGCTCTTTGGTGGTTTGTTTCAGACACCTGAATTGGATATGAACGATAATAATTAACAATATTTGTATTCGATTAATTCTAAAGTAAGCTTTCTTGGTACTTACAGACTGTGTAATCTTAAAATATTTTCCAGTTAAGATTAACGGTAGTTGTGCCTTTTCTAGAGCGCTACCACAACCAGCTTCGACGGCACAAACCATAGTGCTAGATCTTAATTGAAAAACAAAAAAAAAAGTAAAATCCATCTATTTTATTTAATATACTTACGAGCAGTTTGATGATGAAGAAGACATCGATCCAATATCCTTAGTTAGGATAAACGACAACTGTGCGTTCTCTGAATCACTACCAGTACCATCTTCGACGGCACTAACCATTAGGCTAGTTCTTAATTGGTAACCAAAAAAAATGTTCAAATTCATGTAGTTTGGTTAATACACATACGAGCAGTTTGATGATAAAGAGTTCGATCCAATATCCTCAGTTAGGATAAACGACATTTGTGCGTTCTCTGAATCACTACCACAACCATCTTCGACAGCACTAACCATTCCGGCCTGTTCCAGCTTTCACTCGGAAGTGAATTTGATTTCATGCTGGCGGATTTAAGTCAGCCTGTCAAATTCTTGGCGGAAAGTTTTTGTGTGAATTTTTCGGAAATTAACAGAGTAACAACGAGGGATATTTGAATCCGTGCAGTTCTTTCGAAAGTGAGTCCTGGAACAGGTCTGGGAAATTCGATTCCGTGTGAATCTTTCGGAAGTGAAAACTGGAACAGGGCCGATAGTTTTAAAGTCCATTTAAAGTCTATGTAGATTATTAAATATACATAGTTACGAGCAGTTTGATGATAAAGACATCGATATATCACCAACAACGTCAGATAAATAATAGGTAAATTCACTTTCATTATCCATTTCGCACTTTAATAACTTTAACTTTAAAAAAATTTGAGAGACAGTGTATAACAGTAAATGTGTCAAAAAAATCCATTCCAACCAAAGACCTTCTCATTTGCAACCAAATTTGGACGCCAAACAAAAATGATTTGGTTAGAAGAGATTTTTGGGACACATCTGTTAGCTACGTTAGCAAGTTTAGAAAACGTAGATGTGAACTGGTTGACCGACACTTTTTTAATGAAACAGGCACGGTGAAAGTTATATACATGTTCATGACCGAACAAGCAAAGGCTATTTCTCTTTTGAATTCAATTCAATTTTCTCTACATTTTTAAATCTCCTTAGCCCAAGAAGAGTCATCGATAAAATCGTAGTTAAATAATCTTAAATAGCTTAGTGCAGAAATATATGATTTATGTATTTTAATTCCTCCGAAATCAAGAAGTAACGGATTCTTCGAACATTGAGACAAAGTTCTGAAGAATTCGCGGTATAAATATTTGTTATACTTGGCGTCAGCAAATCGACGAGCTTTCTCTGACCTGTGGAGCAAATATTCCTCCTCTTCTAAAGAATTCGCGGTTTCATTGTTTTCTCTGACCTGGGGAGCAAATGTTCCTCCTATTTTAAAGAATTCGCGGTTATATTGTTTTTACCTTCTTGAGTCGTTATTACATGGTCAATCTCAGAAAAGCTACCAATTATTAGCCAGGGATAATAAAAGTTATAGCTTTAATGGAGAAAAGAGAACATTTATTACAAAACAATGGTAATTAAAAATTTTTAATTATCATTACTTTTTGGAATTACATTTCTAAGTAGCATTGTTTTTGGGGAATTTAATGAAATATATTTTCAGTAGCATTGAAAGCTTCCAATGCCAATGAAATGTGTTTTCAGTAGCATTGAAAGCTTCCAATGCCAATGAAATATTTTTCAGTAGCATTACTTTTTTGACAATCTAATGAAATTTGTTTTCAGTAGCATTACTTTTTTCAATGCCAATGAAAAGTGTTTTCAGTAGCATTACTTTTTTCATGATATTTCAAAAACAATGCTAATGCTTATAGACACAACTCTGCGGCTTTAATGTGCTGCATTTAATGCCCAGGCCAACACCAGCGACAGCACATCAAAGTCAAAGCGGTCTGTCTGTCTGTCTATCGGTATTGTATATATATGTCTGCCTGACTATCTCAGCTCGTCCGCGATTAGCTTGATTGGCCCGCTGCCTGTCCTCACCTTTGGCCTCCCCCTTATCGCCGGACCCTCACCTCCACAACAGTGTTTCGTAAGACTCGCCTTCGGATTGAATCGTCTTACAATCGCCTAACACCGCCTGCTATAAAATTCATTAATTCAAACAGTGATGGCATCCCCAAGGCCGGAAGGTTACTTTTTTCTCGGAAAGCACGCAGGAAATTATGGTGAAATATCACATACGGGGGTGTCACAGAAAACCATTCCAACCAAATTTCCCCCAAATAAAATATCTCGGTGTCACAGACGTCATTTTTGACGGTTTCTAAATCCCCCGTTCTTTGCCGGACGTTTTGATAAAATCAACCAACTTACAATTGTTTCCCAAAAATATAACTTTATTTAAGACAAATCTAATGCATTTTATGAACTATCTGCATACTACGATTTTTATATTTACTTCGGGTTGTATTTAAAAATATGCTTTTTATAAAAACTCTTGAAAAATTTAGCTAAAAAAAATCCGTCGGCAAACCGTCTACCTGACAGTGTTACCAACTAGCTAGAACTTTAAAATACCAAATTTGTCCCCATTTCGGAGTTAGTTATCGAAATGTTGTGTTAAAGAATTATTTATTCAAAGGTACTTAGTATTGTAGTTAAAAATGAAACTTATTTCTGGTAAAAATTTCACGTTAAAAAAGGTTGTAGTTATTGAGAAATTAATAAAAACATGCCGCCTTTGCAAAAAGGTGGCAGCACTGTCGTGAAAAATGTCCTATTTTTGCCGGATACAACGCCGGGTGTGAAGAAGAAGAAGACATGTAAGTAAAAGTAAACAATTTTTGTTTATTATTAATTTAAACTAATAAACGTTGCTTATTTACAGGGGTAAACATAGGTCACCAGCGCAAGACGCTATATTCTTGCGATTCATTCGCGATAATGTCGACATTGCCAAAGGATTTACTCGGGGCGACGGCGTTCTTGTGACCACTGCTTGGGAGGACTTGGCCAGTGAGTTAAATGCCCATGGACCACCGTGTAAAACCGCTTCTAATGATTCTCCTCTGCATCCTAGCCTCTCGCAGTTTATTTCTTCGCAAGTACTCTAGAGCAAGAGTTCGTGCAGATGGCATTTTGGTTTGCTTTTAAAATTCTTGCCAACTTACAAATGTAAATAAACCAACGCAGCCGCTGCAAACAGCTGTTCAGGGCTGCAATATGTAGCCTGGCGGGAAATTCAAATTTTTAATTTTTTTCTTTTATTGTGTACAATATGCGCTTTAAACAAGTATTCTTTTTGTAATTTGGCAAGAAAAACATAAATTAAGTTATAAACTTATTGGAAAATAGTCAAAATAAGACAAATAAAACTCGATGATTAATGAATATTCGATATTTAGTGTTTGTATCCAGCCCTGGTCGTTTTTCGGTAAATTTTCCGAAAAAAGGAAATCTCTCGATAGACGGGGGTGTCACAGAATCCGGCGACGGATTTGGGGACGGTTGGTTTAGAAACCAACCGATCAAAACCGTAGGTGTCACAGAAATTCGAGAGATTTCCTTTTTTCGGAAAATTTACCGAAAAACGACGGGCTGGATGCACACACTAAATATCGAATATTCAATAATTATCAAATTTTATTTGACTTGTTTTGACTACTTTCCAATAAGTTTTAAACTTAATTAATTTTTATCTCGCAAAATTACAAAAAAGAATACTTATTTAGATATTGTGTACAATATCACAATCAGGGGTGTCACAGAAACCGTCGACGGATTTGGGGACGGTTGGTTTGGAAACCAACCCATCAAAACCGTAGGTGTCACAGAATCTGTAGAGTTTTCTAGGAGTTTCGGAGTAAATTTGCTTTGATTTTAGGAACATTTGCTTCAAATCGTGTACTTGATTTTCAAACGGTTTCTGTGACACCGAGATTTGCATTTGGGGGGAAATTTGGTTGGAAGCGATTTCCGTGCCACCCCCGAATAAAAGGATAAATTTGAATTACCCGCGAGGCTACATATTGCAGCCCTGAACAGCTGTTTGCAGCGGCTGCGTTGGTTTAATTACATTTGTAAGCAAACTAAAATGCCATCTGCACGAACTCTTGCTATAGAGTACTTGCGAGGACATAAACTGCGAGAGGCTAGGATGCAGAGGAGAATCCTTAGAAGCGGTTTTACATGGTGGTAAAGCAGCCCTGAGTAAATCCTTTGGCAATGTCTTTATTATAGCGAATGAAACGCAAGAATATGGCGTCTTGCGCTGGTGACCTATGTTTACCCCTGAAAATTGGCAACGTTTATTAGTTTAAATTAATATTAAACAAAAATTGTTTACTTTTTCTTACATGTCTTCTTCTTCTTTACAGTCGGCTTCTTATCCGGCAAAAATAGGACATTTTTCACGACAGTGCTGCCACCTTTTTGCAAAGGCGACATTTTTTTTTATTAATTTCTCAATAACTACAACTTCTTTTAACATGAAATTTTTATCAGAACTAACTTTTATTTTTAACTACAATACAAAGTACCTTTGCATAAATAATACGTAAACACAACATTTCGATAACTACTCCGAAATTTGGTATTTCAAGTTTGAGGTTGTTGGTACCACTGTCCCACTGGTTGGACGGTTTGCCGACGGTTTTTTTAGCTAATTTTTTCAAGATGCTTTATAAAATCCATATTTTTAAATATTAGGTTGTCAAAAAAGTACTGCGGTATCTATTTTTTTCTTTTTTTACATCGAGCTTTTAAGTGACTCAAAGCTTCTTCAAGCTCTTGAGCGGCTACGGCTACTATGCCGGTTTTATCGCAATTTTCTACGACAGGTCTTCCTTCTTTGACCACCCTCTGCACCAGAACGAAAACTTTGAAACCATCGTTGTGCGGTGGAAATGGAAACTATATCGTGTCCATAAACTGCACAAATTTTATTAGCGGCTTGAGATGCATTTTTGCCTTTATCGTAGTAGTACTGTAAAATATGCCGTATTTACTCTTTATTTTGCTCCATGATTTCGATGCTATAACTCACGAACGACTTAAAAGAAAAGACAAACAATCCGCATACTTTTTAATCGGGTATTAAAAATAGTAAAAAGTTTAAAATTTAAGCCGTCATATTTTTTGTTCCATAAAAACCTTAATGCGCACCGTATAGACGGGTGTGGACCGCCCTAATGCACACATACAGAGTAAACACTGTTTTCTTAGCACCAATGTTAATGCCAGATATGCAGGATCAGCACTCTTCAAGTGCAAACGTAATTCTACCTGCGTCGGCATGATCCCGCAGCCTGGCGACAGTAACAATTTAATTCAAAATAAAATACCTGCGAATCAAATAATCAACAGTAGTTTTGTCTAGGCTTGCCCCCATTTTATTTCGATAAATAAGCCTTTTATAGACATGATTTTCCACTACGCCTACAGCCCATCTACTCTGTTACTTGAGGTATTTTTAAGAAAATCACAATTTTGATTCGCCTTTTGGGATATATCATCTTCAAGAGTGGTAAACTAATTTTCTTACTCTTTTCGGAAGTTACATATCTCTTCTAGTTTTTCAAGTTCTTCGAAGATTTTAAAAGCAAAGTTTCAAAATATTCATTTGATAACAGCGTTTAAAAATCAAATAAAACAAGAAAGGAAGCTAGCTTCGGCTAGCCGAAGCTTATAAACCCTTGCAGATAAAGTAAATACCTATAGTTTAATGCTCACTCTATCGGTGCAATTCCAGGGATTCCCGATTCTGATTGCCTATTTAAAATTTTGTTTTTAAGTTGTCAAAAATCAAAACGCCTACTTCCTACAAAGTTACAATGAATTTTCTTATATTTGTTTGATTATTCCTATGGGAGCCTTCAGATATAGTGGTCCGACCCTGCTCGGTCCGACATATGTACTACCTGCAATAGAAAGTAGACTTTTGGGAAAGTTTCATCGCGATAGCTTTAAAACTCAGAGACTAGTTTGCATAGAAACGGACACACGGACAGACGGACATGGCTAGATGGACTCGGCTATTGGTGCTGATCAAAAAAATATATACTTTATGTGGTCGGAAACGCCTCCTTCACTGCGTTGCAAACTTCTGACTGAAATTATAATACACTCTGCAAGGGTATAAAAATACTCCAAATGGCACTCTTGCAAAGTCAAAAATTATTTTTTTTTAATATTTTTTAGTGATTTTTTTTGTATTCCTACTAGTACACCTAGAAAACAAAATGGACTAAAAAGGGGCTAATTACCTAAAATTTTAGGAAACATGGCCAGAAAAACGCGCCAAGGCCATGCATTACCTAAAAAGTTGGTCATGTGGACTATATTTTGTACGCAGTCTTGGATTTATTTTTGGTAATCGTTAGTGGACTAGATTTTTAGGTCAGAATTACCTAAATATTAGGTATTTTCAAAGAATTAAAATTTGTATTATTCATAGTAACAAATTTGTTTATTTTAATTGTTTATATTGTATATTCGGATTAGTAAATATTTTATCTTACTGAAAAAACAATCATTTTATTTTGTCCTCGTTGGGAATCGATCCCCGATCTTCTGCGCGAGAGTCCAATAGGCTAGCCTCTGGTCCACGGAACTATTTAAAGGCCCTGCGCCAAAACCAAAGGCTGCTTCTAGGGGCACAGGCGAATTCTATTTTTAGAATAGTCCACTATTACCTTAAAAGTAGGAAAATAGTCCACGTTGGTATTGATTTTATATATTGAAACTTTTGCATCACTTGCTTTAAGCTAAGTCTAATAATATTTTTAAATATTAAACTTAAAAAACGAATAATTTGTTCATTAATATTAAGGACCAATATTTGTATTAAATTGTGAGTAAAACTCGACTTTAAACTATTCCTAAATTTTAGGTCTAATGGACCAATTTTAAGGTTACGATGGCCTAAAAAAATCTTTTTAGCTTTACCTAAAAAGTAGGAAAATAGTCCACATGCAAATATTTTCAGGTAACCCATTACCTAAATCTGCAATTTTAGTCCATTTAAATTTTGTAGGTCATACGTTACCTAAAAAATAGTCCCACATTTCTCTGGGTGTACATTTTCGAACCTTCGTCGAACACTCGACAATATTTTCTCTTCTTCTATCCACAGGGTTCCTAATAGGAACTTCCTATGGGGAAAAAATCAGTGTGTGGTCTTCCCCTATATGGATCCTAATGGCTGCAAGTACTGATTGGTTTACGCGCTTGAGGCATTCGACTGTGAAGCAGTCCTCTTGTGATGCGTTTGATACCTCTCCAGAAAACTTTAAAAACGGACTTCGTTGTCGGTGAGTATTATCTCTTGAACTCCCAACTCGTTTAATATTTCTGATTCCAGGTACCTTGCGACTGCGTCTGCTTTTGCTTTTGGCATCGCCTTTAGCCAAACAAACTTTGTCAGATGATCCAGCCCACTTTTGCCTCTTTTAAACCGTGGGTATTTACCAATTAAATATACAAGTGCTGCATGGGTCGTGAGTTGATTGTTTGTTTGCCAATTTTTAGCTTAGTAATCTGGGTTGTGTAGCATGATGGCTACGTAGTAGTATGTATGTATGTATAAGTTACTGTATTCCTTCTAGAACATTCTTGGATATTCTTAGAATACATTGTTGTTGTTGTAGAGCTTACTGTCACTGGGCTTGCTCTCTCTCTTGTGATCTCACCACACTCACTCTCTCAGGGAGTCGGGGGTTGGTGCGTGTCGTGAGCTGAGAGCGAAGTCAGTTGAATGCCAGCAGTGATCCTGACCAGATAAAACTTGTGAAATAAAACTATAAACTATTTTGTGTTGAATGCCAGCAGTGATCCTGACCAGATAAAACTTGTGAAATAAAACTATAAACTATTTTGTGTAAACCTATATTATACTATATAAATTAAAAACTAAAATTAAAAAAAACTAAGAAAGTGAAAAGTTAATAAAACAAAATGGATTTGAACGAAGCATCGATAGAACAATTAAAAAGATGGTTAAGTGTATTAAAGTGTTCAACGACCGGTACGAAACGGGAGTTAATTTTGCATTTAAACAAATTACCGAGCGAAATACGCAATAAGTTTGATGAAATGCGTAATAAGAAAGAGAACCGAGACGGCGACAGAAGCAACGGAGAAGACGGCGGCAGCAAGAAATTTCAAGAACGAGACGGCGATAGAAGTAACGGCAAAGACGGCGGCATCGACAATTTCGAGGAAGAGGACGGCGGCAAAAGTAACAACGAAGACGGAGGCAAAGAGGATTACGAAGTAGAAGAAGGCGACGAAAGTAATGGCGAAGATGGAAAAGGCAAGAACAAAGCTGGAGAAAAGAATGACAAAGGCGAAGACGATGGTTGGCGAAGATGGAGAAAACGAAAACGAAAGCGAAGCTGGCGAGGAGAATGAAGAAGTTATGGGCAGCATTGCCGAAATTAGTGGCAGCATTGCCAGAAAGCGTGGCATCATTGGCGAGGAAACAACCCACCGGGAAAATTCCTCTGGAAAATAACATATTTTCATCGAGTTTCTCCATAGAAGCGGAAGGGACTAAACCTCATTCACACCTTACATTTCTTCCATCTCTGGTTTCAAAATACACGGGGGTGACACAAAAAGTAAGGGGGAAATGAGGTTTCTATCTGGATCTCTGGCAGAAGAATGCAGGACAAAATATATTGGTTTTTCGACTTCCCGCATTATAGATTTTCCACACGTGCTCAGTTATGGTTTTCCTCTATTTGCAATATCTGCTTTTTCACACCCTGCCAGTTTTGGTTTTCCAATACTTTTTAGTATCTGATTTCCCACAATAAAAAATAACTTTTTTTTATGTAATATTTGTATGTGTATTTATTAATAATATTTACAATCGAAGCATTGGAATTAAAAATTGTTAATGCCTGAAGCACTCCCGTTTTTTGCTTGGCCGAATGCAGGTCTTAGGTATCCATGTCTTGTAAGCCTGTCTTCTGAAAATATCAAAAAATAATTAAGATATGAATGTAAGACCAGGAATATTAAAAAAAATAATTACCATTATTACATCTTCATACAAAAATTAAGGGATCTCTCCAGAAATTATGCCTAGTTTGTCATGGCCGTTCATTTACCCTCTGATCAGATGTTTAATGTCGGGGATGGGAATTATGAATGAAAAAATCACACACGGGAAATGCAGCGCAACAGTTCTGGTCCCAAGAAGTCTCAATCGGCCTGGCTGAAATAAATGTAACATTTTGATTGAGTTAAACAACTAAGTTAGTACTGAAGTACTATTCATACAACCATTTAATGAACACCGCACACCATTTACCACTGATGAACATTTCAAGTGACACTGGAATGCAGAGTTTGTGTTAAAGATAGCATCTGGAGGCTTATATTTATTAATGGCGAAAATATCTGTGGTACTAACCTCTGTAACGCTTAAATAAAGATTATTAAGCAACAACATTTATGTTATCACTTACCTTTTTCTTGTTTTTTAGATTTAACCGAACGATTTTTCACTTTTTTCACTTTTTTGGACGAAATGTAAAATGATGTGACCCTGCATCATATACTTGATAATACCAAAATGCAAAATGCAGATACATTTGGTGTTAACTTCGTTGTAAGTTAGGGTCACACCTGCCACGATCTGACGATCAAGTTATTTTATTTCACAGAAAATGTTTAAAAATATAAACAAGAGAGAACGCTATAGTCGGGTTGGTGTCCCGACTATCTAATACCCGTCACTCAGCTAAAGGGAGTGCGAACGCTGTACTCGGGTTGGTGTCCCGACTATCTATTGGGGCTAAAGGGAGTGCGAGGGAGATAGATATATAAACAATTTGATTGCGTATAACTTTTTAATGAATGGTCCGATTTGAAAAATGTCTTCTACATTTCGATAGGTATTAATAAACATCATAAAATTGCATTTATATATTTTTAAAATCTTAAAAGATGTGGCCTCCAGACACATTTGAAAATCGTTTATGGCGATTGTGGGCGTTTGGGGGGCGTGGCACCTCGATGAAACAAACTTGCGCTGCGTAGGAAGCCCAAGAATATGTGTGTGAAATCTCAACCTTCTAGCTTTTATAGTTTCCGAAATCTCAGCGTTCATACAGACAGACGGACGGACGGACAGACGGACAGACGGACAGACGGACATGGCTAGATCGACTCGGCTAGTGATCCTGATCAAGAATATATATACTTTATGGGGTCGGAAACGCTTCCTTCTCCCTGTTACATACTTTTGCACGAATACAATATACCCTTTTACTCTACGAGTAACGGGTATAAAAACAATAATATTTTTCTTTGTAATTTTATGGCAATCCTTGATAAATGTGATCAAATTTTTTAATCGTCTTACCACATTACCCACATTCATTCTTATTATTATTTGTAAAAATTGTGAGTAAAATAAATTAAAATCATCAATAAATATTATGATTATAGACATTATGATTATAGTATTAAGTTTAATTTATTTGATTAAAAATTATTAATATTTTTTCTACGAATTTTAAAATTACTAAAAATTAAAGATAAATGTGAGAACAAGATTTTTTTTTTTTTGGTGTAAATCATAGGATTTTTAAATATTATAAGTTGGTGATTTTTTGTTAAAAAAAAATTATAATCGTAGTGCCACAGTGTTGGGGCGGGGGTGGCTTGATTGCAAAAGCTGAAAATCCCAGGAAGAAATGCGCGATGATCCGCGCCGAAATAATGGCCAAAAATACGGGTAGAAAAAACTTTTCGGGGTTTTGCGCGACGTGCGTCTGTTTATTGGACACTTGAAAATAGAACTAATTACATTCATCTAAGCTTAGTGGCTCCAGAGCAGAGCGGAGAGTTGCGGGAGAGTTGGAGAGGGAGAGCGGGAGGGAGAGGGAAATCTGGAGAAAACTGCCGCTTGACACTGCCTCCCGAAATTAAACGCCCTTTTGGCGTGAACAAGATATGTAGTGAATTAGCAGACCGGATGCTATCGACGGTTTCTAGAGTTCGATGGCGCTCAGTTAAAAAGGAATTATGAGAGCGTGAGCTTTGGTAACTTTGTGGAGAAAATGTAGACTAGAATAGGGTCCCAATTCTCAATTTGAATGCCGGATAGTTTAAGGGCAGTTAAACACCCTTGAATAGTGTTTTGTAGTTCCTTCAAGGCATCTCCAGAATCTTGTGCTATGGATTGCACATTGAACAATGTTTTTAGGTGGCTGTTCACCTGAAATCGCTTGTTTTCGAAACGCTCAGTTAGATTTGTCCAAGCTGAGCGGAAGCCATCATTGGTGAGTGGGGACTTGGAAACTATAGAATGAGCTTCGCCACTAGTTATACCCGTTACTCGTAGAGTAAAAGGGTATATTGTATTCGTGCAAAAGTATGTAACAGGGAGAAGGAAGCGTTTCCGACCCCATAAAGTATATATATTCTTGATCAGGACCACTAGCCGAGTCGATCTAGCCATGTCCGTCTGTCCGTCTGTCCGTCTGTCTGTCTGTCTGTCTGTCTGTCTGTCTGTCTGTCTGTCCGTCTGTCCGTATGAACGCTGAGATCTCGGAAACTATAAAAGCTAGAAGATTGGTATTTGGCATGAAGATTCTTGGAGTTCCTACGCAGCGCAAGTTTGTTTCAAAAGGGTGCCACGCCTCCTCTAACGCCCACAATCGCTTATATACGATTTTAAAAATTTCAATATTTCGGAAAAGTAAAAATGCAGTTTTATTGTGTTTATCAATACCTATCGAAATGTAGAAGAAATTTTTCAAATCGGACCATTCGTTAAAAAGTTATGCGTGTTCAAAGTTTCTATCTCCATCTCCCTCGCACTCCCTTTACCTGAGTAACGGGTATCTGATTGTCGGGGCACCCGACTATAGCGTTCTCTCTTGTTTTGGGATTTAAATGTTACAGCTTTTCAACAGGCGTGAGACTCGGATTGTAGATCGCCGTAAAAAGGTCCCGGAAAGTCGGCCAGCGCAGATAATCGCCTGAGAAAATCTCCGTATCGATCGGAGGAAGCTGACAGCCAAACGAAATGTAGTCTTGGGGTGACGATGCTGGAGGTTGAGATGATTTGGGGGAGCCCTGTTGTATTTGCTCGAGGATCTGAGCAGCAAATCTTTCGCAAATGGAATACGTTTCGTTATATTTCGCCTTCAGGATGGATTTGGTGTCTGCGGCGCTGTCACCCGCAGCCACAATGCACTCGGAGCATGTTTCATATGCATCATTCACCTTTTGCCATAAGGAACTGACATGCTCGCGACGGATTTCACATGCGGATAACGTTGGTGTGGGTGCACCCGGAAAGTTTAAAGTGGCTTCAAAATGGCTCAGAGTGTCAGCTGTGACAATAAATTTATTTAAAGCGGATTTTGCTTGAGAAGCCATTACGGACAGGAGTTTAAAATTTATTGCGAAATCGTTTACACTGAAATTATTGTGAATTGGAATTGGGGAACCAATTGAAAGTCCGTAGGGATATACGGTTACACTGGATTGTGTGGAGAAAAGTATGTGGCGATTTATTTTTAAGTATTTCAGTGTATGCACAAAATAAATAATTATTAAATTATGCAACGGGAAAATATGGTCACACTGGTACCCGGATAGACAAAAATAACAATTGTTTAACAATATTAAAATTCGGATTTATGGATTTTTTTTAATTATTGTAATCACTTGACCCACTGTGCGCTGCAGAATACTTGGAGAGTACGTAGCTGTGTGTATGTATGTTTGTGGGTAGCTAACAGCTGGATATTGGAAGTCACCGATTGCGGGAGTTCTGGAGACTTATTGCGAACAGCGGAATAGCGTTGAAATGCAAAATATGTTTGCGGGATTTTATTGAAACAAAAATGTATGTAGATGAAGTGGACTGTATTTTGGAATATTGATGTAAAAATATATGCACGCAGCAGGAAACACAGTAAAATCACAAAAGGTGCCAATTTCGGCGGATCACTTTGATTTGGAAATATTCGCTGTGGCTGGATTATATTTTTTACACACGGAAAACTTTGTTTATAGACCACGAATATAAATTTAAAAAAATATGTTTGTGTCCTCTGTGGGTCCTTTGTGATACCGTATGATCTCGTTATTTTTCCTAATTTTTTCCGGGATCCCCTGTCTCTTATGTCTCGTCCTAGAAGCCTAGAGAGCATTTCCGGATGATTAGCATGTCTTCCACCCTGAAGATTTTACAAAGGAGTTTAAGTCCTTAAGCTTGATCTCCGATATTTCGGTCAGATCGTTAAGGAAAGGGTATCCTAAGTGCTTCAGTCTAAGTCTGCAAAGGGCTGGGCAGAAGCAGAGAAGGTGTTCCACCGTTTCTTCTTCTTCCTCATCCCTGCAGCTCCTACAAAAGTCATTTTTCGGGTCTTTTAGCCTGCCGGCATGTGTGCCGACTAGCCAGTGGCCTGTAAGGGCTCTAACTAACATACCACACTCTGTGCGGCTGTGTTTGAGTAGTGCTGACGTTCTTTTATTGTTAATCATCGGCCATGTCTGGTGTGTGATACGGCACTTTGGTGCATTCTGCCAATTGGTGTTGGCTAGTTTGATAAATTGATTTCTAATGTTTAGCTTGCAAGTTGCCATGGGCATACCGACACTCTCCTTTTCTGGAAGGAGAGGCATGATGGTGCCCTGCCTGGCTAGATCATCCGCTATGCAGTTGCCTACGATTTCCCGGTGACCCGGAACCCATATTAGGCTGATAGTAAACTGTCTAGCCATCTCGTGGAGAGATTTGCGACAGTCTGCTATTGTTCGTGAGTTTGTGTTTGTCGAGTAGATTGATTCAATAGCCGCTTGGCTATCACTATATATATTAAGGTGTCTACTTAGGCTGGTGTTCCCTAAGCAGTCGAGTGCCTCCTTTATAGCGTGTACCTCCGCTTGGAAGACGCTACAGTGGTCCGGGAGTCTGAATGACTTCCTGATGTCTAATTGTTCGGAGTATACCCCTCCGCCAACGTGCCCGTCCAATTTTGAGCCATCTGTGTAGAAGCAGATTGCGTCAGGCGAGCCTGGACTGCCCTGCTGCCATTCCTCCCTATCTGGGATCAGGGCCTCGAAGGGTGTGTGTTTATACTTATGAGATTTGCATAGGTCCGTTTTCTTCGGAATCGACTTATCATGCTGAAGTATATTGGCATGACCGTAAAATTGAGCTTTCCATTGCCCAGTATCCCTCAATCGAATGGCTGTCGATTTGGCCCTTTCCATGCCTGCTAAGTCCAGGCTCGGGAGGTTCAAGATCGCATTCAGCGCTTCGTTTGGGGTAGTTCTAAGGGCTCCACTAATACACAGAGCCGCCATTCGCTGTACTTTGTTTAGTGCAGTTAGGATACATTGTTTTTGTAGAGCGGTCCACCATAAAGCCACCCCGTATAGGAGGATTGGCTTGACTACCGCTGTGTAGATCCAGTTTACAATTTTAGGTGACATGCCCCATCTTAGCCCAATTGCTTTTTTACAGGAGTAAAGTGCAATGGTTGCCTTTTTGGTTCTCTCTTGGTTGTTTAAGCCCCATTTAAGGCGCTTATCTAATACCAACCCCAGGTATATGGCGTGTTCGCTAAAAGAGAGATTGCAGTTATTTAATATGGGTGGGTTGAGTTGTGGGATCTTGTACTTTGTGACCACGATTCCGACGCCGCCACATAAGCGCCCAAAACCCCACGGAGGGGGGAGGGACGGAATTCATTATTATTATTATTTTTGTATCTACTTGTTATTACTGTATTATCGACAACCCCAAGCCCATGGAGTAGGCGAGGGAGTTTTGTCATCAACTATCTCATTAGATTAAGAGAAACCCCTGAAGCCATGTTTTGTTTTAAATATTATAATCATAGCCCTAAGAAAACCCATATGCCTTAGTCTATAAATATATAGTAGGGGAGCGAACAAGGAAATAGGGAATAGGGAAAGGTACAGTCGCGCAGCAGAGAAACAAAACTCACAGCGGCGACGGTACAGTCGACGCTCGACAGAACGAGAAGCGGCAAACGAACGAAAAGGCAGAGCGACAAAGTATACGACGTCGACTGCGCAGCCGACGCCAGACAGAGCGAGAGACAACAATAAGCCACGTAGACCAATGAGAAAGCTCGCGACGGAGTACGAGCGAGTGAACGCGCGATCAGAGAGTCTAGCGACAAAAGCTCACCTCAGCGACAGCGCGTAGGCACGCGCCGTGATGTGGTGAATTACAAAAAAGGCCGCGGCTGCGAGGATCGAAGGCAGAGGGAAAAACGCCGGGGAGTCGAGTGCGAGTACTGAAACGGAGCGGAACGTCGTGGAGAAACATAATAGAGAGCATTAAGCTGAAGTACGCGGCTGTAGGGTAAGCACGTGGTACAGTCTACCAATAGTTAGTATCTGGTGCAGCAAAGAAAGTCTCGAGAAAGAGCAATTGTTAAAATCAAGAAAAAAACAAACAAGAAACGAAAGAACAAAGTGAATAAAAGTGGAACTAATTAATATCAAAATTGAGTGATGTGTGCGTTTCTTTTATTTAAATCGGAGTAATATCGGCTAATAGGAACCCCGTTAAACAAGCGTAGAAAATAACCAACAATAATCCGTAACCTAATTCCGGCGGTCGAATCAATAAATAAACTAATAATCTTGAGTTAACAGTGGGTCTGCGTATGACCTATAACCCCAACCTTATAACCTAACTTGTCCTGTAGTAATTAGTGTAGTTAACTAGAAGTTCTGGGTTTGCCCGACTTTAAATAGTAGTTAATTAGAAGTTCTGGGTTTGCCCGACTTTAAATAGTAGTTGATTAGAAGTTCTGGGGTTGCCCGACTTTAAATAGTAGTTAGTTAGAAGTTCTGGGTTTGCCCGACTTTAAATAGTAGTTAGTTAGAAGTTCTGGGTTTGCCCGACTTTAAACAGTAGTTCGTTATAGAATTCTGGGTTCGCCCGAATTTTATAAGTAATATTGATACCCTAGACCACACCCGTAGTTGATTATAAGAATCTTGGGTCCGCCCGGATTTTGTAATCAGCATTGACCACCTGAACCAGTAACCTATAAACCCGTAAATATCCTGGGGCTCGCCCGGATTTCCGTAGTTAAATTTAAAGTCTAGGATCCGTCCAGATTTTACAATCAACGTCGAAGACTCTAGCCTGTCCACATTAATTTGGTAGTAAGACCCTAGGTATTCCGAGGCCTGCCCGGATTTCCCGTAGATGATCCTGAAGTTCTGGGTCCGCCCGAATTTCACCATCGACCTCGATAGCGCTTACTTGCATACGTCTGTACCCTCGCCCGACATAGTTCTTGGGATCACCCGAACACTGTCGTTATTAGTTCTATAGGTTCTGGATCTGTCCGAACGCTCGGGTCTCTCACTAGAGGCGATAATTGACACGGAACTCCTCCCGAGGTCATAGTCGTACTACCCTGATTGCTTACCCTCTCTTACCTCCGAGATCACGCCTATAAATGCACTTACTGAACCCACATCGTCTACTGTAAGTTTATAAATTTTTGTGGAGACCTCGGCCAAACCCCCTGAACCTACCCCGGCTGGAAAAACGTCTTTACAATGGCGCCCGAGCAGGGACATTCGTGGGTCTGATCACGAACGATCGGAGTAAAAATATCAGGCGGACTAAAGCCCCGCAAAGTGCGAGGCTGATCAAAGATAGGTAGAGAGTGAAAATACAATCGACGAAGAAGTAAAACAAGAACCTATAATAACAAAATCTGAAGAGGACACCGAAAACACTACGATGGCAGACCACGAATCGGAGGAGAAGAAGATTGCTTCGGGTCCGACGGACGGCCGGCTAGGAACACGCTGGATTTATTCACTAAGGAAGGACGAACTTATTAATTTTGCCTTGGAATTTGGATTCGACGGCACAGGAAAAGTAGACGAGATGAGAAAACGGTTTGCCGAGGTGATTAAAGCAGGTGAGCTCTCTCTAAATCAAAAGGCCCGATTGGCCGAATTAGAAGTTAGCTTTACGACCGGGGGTTCCACTTCCGGCACCCAACGATCGGATGGAACCGACCACGACCACAGGTCAGTCCAACTACACGTTCCTGGATTCTTTACCCCCAGGGGTGGGAGCCCCGTCGACAATGAACGGGCCCATGCCGCAGAGAAGGGCGCAGACCGTTACCATGACCACGACCAGAACCAAGCGGGTGAAACGGCCCACGGAAGCATGTACGGGCGGGCTACGGTACACGTCGCCGTAGCCGAACAAGTTCGGAAATGGGGACTCAAATTTAACGGCCACACCGACCCCTTGGCGTTTCTAGAAGAACTAGAAGAGAGGGCTACATCGTACGCTCTCCCTTTTTCTCAGTTGCCCAGGGTGATGACAGAAACGCTCACAGATAGGGCTTCCCGGTGGTTTAGGACGAGCCAATTACAGGGGGCCACGTGGACAGTATTCCGTCGGGAGTTCTTAGACTTCTTTTTACCGCCGCATTACTTCCGCCGTTTGGAAGACGACATACGGGCCCGATACCAACGAGAGGGAGAAGGCTTCAAAGATTACGTAATCGAGATACGCACCCTGATGCGCCACGCCGGTTACGATCAAGCTCAAGAACTAGACAGGATTTACGAGAATTCTCTCCCTGCGTATCAGATGTATGTTAAACGAAGTGACTTTGAGACCCTGAGCCAACTTTCACAATTGGCAGTCGAGTTTGAAAGTATCCAGTATCGCGACCGTATGCGATCACAAGCTAGAGACCTGTCATACCGAAACCCCGGCCGATCGCTTGGAGGTGTCCGAGAAACCCTACAGTCACACGCACCCTTGAACCCCACCCAAGCGCGCAATCCCTTCCGTAACAACCCTCAAACTCCCCCACAAGCCCAACCACTGGCCTCGACGAGGGGAGAAATCTCAAACAGAATGATGAACCAAGAACCAACGTCGGCAGAAGGACGAATATGCTTCAACTGCGGCGTAGAAGGTCACTTCGTGAGAGATTGCCAGAACCACCGACGGCTAGTGTGTTGGGATTGTAGGCGGGAGGGGGTTAGAACGATCGATTGTTGCAGACGCCCGGGGTCGGGAAACGACCAGCGCCCCCGACAGGCCCGGGAACAGTTGGGGACGAGAGTAACAGAGACCCGAGAATAGGTGCGCCCTTGCGCGTAGAAGACGGGAAGATCGTGGCGCAAATAAAGATCGCAGACATCCCGGTCTTGGCCACGGTTGACAGTGGAGCTACAAGGAGTTTTATTAATGAGACGCTCCTTGGACAGCTAGAAGCGTCAGTAACGGTTAGAGAGATATGCACTGGCATACGACTGGCAGACGGGACCAGCGTCAGTATCACAGGGATGGTAGTCGCCAATCTACATTTCGGAGGGCAGACAGTAGAGATAGCGCTGTTAGTTATGAACTCGATGTTAGATAAAGTCATACTAGGACTCGACTTCCTCTGTGCAATCGGTACTACCATACGGTGCGGACGAGCACGCCTCAACCTTCGGGAGACTATACCAATCCCGAGACCCCAAGCAGAAAGTCAACCGATCATGGCCAGTCTACGAGGGCTAGAGACAGAAAGGACAACCGAGAGAGCCGCAAGCGACACAAGGACCGAGCTGGGAAATGATCAAGAAAGGCGGGAAAAATTAGCAGGAAGTAGCGTACACCTCCAGCAAGAGGAAGACTGGCCTCCCGCCGATCAGGAATATATCGACCGGTTCCTTGAACAAGAACTCGGTGGTTTCGAAGGGATGTCAGGTGTGTCACACATCGCGCAGCATACTATCACGATGCGAGACGAACGGCCAGTGAAACAACGGTACTATCCGAAGAATCCCGCGATGCAACGCGTCATCGACGAACAGGTGAACGAATTACTAGCCGCAGGACAGATAGAACCGTCTAAAAGTCCGTATAGCGCACCCATTGTCCTTGTACGCAAAAAGAACGACGAGTGGCGTATGTGTGTCGATTTCCGACAGCTAAACGCCAGGTCGATTCCAGACGCGTACCCGACGCCACGGATCAATTATATCCTCGAACGACTTAGCCAGGCCCGAGTCCTGTCAACACTAGACCTGAAAAGTGGTTATTGGCAGATACCCATGGCACCGGATAGCAAACAATATACGGCCTTTACAGTCCCCGGCCGAGGTCTTTTCCAATGGCGCGTCATGCCATTTGGACTACATTCTGCAGCAGCTACGTTCCAACGCGCCCTCGATAGCGTCATCGGGCCCGAACTAGATCCGTTTGCGTTTGCTTATCTGGATGATATAGTGGTAATCGGGAGAGACTTAGCAGAGCACGCACGGAACCTCCAAGAGGTATTCCGAAGACTCAGAGTGGCTAACCTACGGATTAACAAGGAAAAATGCTCGTTCTTCAAAAGGAAACTCAAGTATCTAGGACACATGGTAAGTGAAGCTGGTATTCACACAGATCCCGACAAGGTAGCAGCGGTAAAAGAGCTGCAGCCACCCACATCCTTGAAAGAACTTAGGCGGTGTCTGGGGATGGCCTCGTGGTACCGGAGATTTGTACCCAATTTCGCGACGATCGTACAACCGATGACGAAGCTACTACGCAAGAGTACTAAGTGGCACTGGGACGCAGAAGAACAGTTCGCCTTCGACGAACTAAAGGACCGGCTTACGAGTGCCCCCACTTTAGCTTGTCCAAACTTCGACCACAGATTCACAGTCCAGACAGACGCAAGCGACGTTGGATTAGGCGCGGTATTAACTCAAGAGACAGAAGGGACTGAAAGAGTTATCGCCTACATCAGTCGTAGACTAGAGAAAGCCGAAGAAAACTACACCACGACCGAGAAAGAATGTTTAGCAGTCGTGTGGGCTATACGGAAGTGGCGCTGTTACCTCGAGGGATATGAATTCACAATTATCACAGATCACCTTGCGTTGAAGTGGTTGAATTCAATCGAAAGTCCATCTGGCCGAATAGCCCGATGGGCCCTCGAGTTACAGCAATTCCGATACTCGGTGACCTATAGGAAAGGATGCCAGAACGTCGTCGCGGACACCCTGTCCCGCCAACCCCTGGCCGTACTCCAACGGACGGAAGAAGATGAAGAAGGATGTAAATGGTGGATACAAAAACGAGAACAGATCTTGGCAAATCCAGAGGAGTTTCCCGACTTCGCTTATGAGGATGGACAAATCTATCGCCGTCTTGGGACTCGACCAGACGACGCGGATTTTGTACCGTGGAAACTATGCGTACCACGTAGTCACCGGAGACGAGTATTGGAGGAGTGCCACGACGCCCCGACAGCTGGCCATTTCGGAATACGAAAGACTTTCTTACGTGTCGCCGCGAAATATTATTGGCCCGGAATGTACCGCGACGTCAAGAGGTATGTACAAAGCTGCCTAACATGTCAAAAGTTCAAGGTCAACCAGCAAAAGCCGGCAGGTCACATGCTGACCCGGCGCATAGAAGAACCCTGCTCTGTCTGGTGCGCCGACTTCGTGGGACCCCTGCCAAAATCAAAGACAGGTAACACCATGCTGTTAGTATTCTTCGACGCATTCTCCAAATGGGTCGAACTTGTACCCCTCCGGAAGGCAACCACGGCGACTCTGCTCAAGGCATTCCGTGAACGTATTCTCGGACATTTTGGAGTCCCCCGAGTATTCGTGTGCGACAACGGAGCACAGTTTACGAGCCGCGCATTCAGGGAATACATACAAGAACTCGGGTGCGAGTTACAGTACACGGCACCATACTCACCACACGAGAATCCAACGGAGCGAGCGAATCGCACCGTCAAGACGATGATCGCCCAGTTCATCGAAGGCGAACAGTCTGGTTGGGACGACCTTTTACCTGAGATGACCTTAGCAGTGAACTCGAGCATTTCAGACACTACCAACTACAGTCCTACGTTCTTGATGCATGGTCGCGAACCGAGGATGCCCAAGGCTTTGTACGAAGAAAAGACGCAAGGGAACGGGAACCCGCCTGAGGACTTCGCACATAAGGCAGCCAGGATGAAAGAAGTCTTCGAGGTCGTCAGAGTCAATGCAGAACGAGCCAGCGCCGACCAGATGCGTCATTATAACCTGAGGAGACGGGAATGGCGTCCCAACTTGGGCTCACTCGTGCTGGTCAAACAGCACCATCTGTCAAAGGGAGCTGACGGCTTCGCAGCAAAGTTGGCGCCGAAGTACGACGGCCCATTCCGGGTAGTCAAATTCATATCGCCGAACATCGTCCGAATCCAGAAGCCCGGAGAACGCAAGAGACGAGTGGCCAACATCGCAGAGCTGCGAGAATTCCGTGACGAGGGAACGCCCACGGCCGAAGAAGTTTCGTAAGGTATATTACTATATTACTATATTATAAATATAACTCCCATTCAAATATATAACAATTGTAACTAAATATAAGACGTCTATTGTAAGCTGCACCAGTAGGTAGGGAAGTCAAAGATTTAGAACCGTTTCCGTAAGATAAGTTATCTTTCCCTTCAAAGGTACGATGGAAGACGAGAAGAATCGAGGCGATTCGGACTCCACCGAGGAACGGCTCGAAGACAATGACGACGACAGGTCCTTGTCCACCCCGGAACCGATTGACCTCACCACGGCGGATAGCAACGGCAGTGAAGAGCAAACCGATTCAGAGGCCGAAGATTCGATCGACGAGCCCGGCGGGGATACCTCACCCTGGTATGAATCGTTCGGGTATGCCTCGCCACAATCAGACCAGTCGGTAAGGTTCTCCCCAGGCACGGCATATACTAGTCCCCCCGCCCCCGAGGCCGATCGACGACACCCACACTCTAGAGCCACACCTAGGGAGACCTACGAGCCCTGGCGAGAAGATTGGGCCCCACCGCAAGGACGCCCACGCGACCCCAGGACAGGACGGGGTATCTATCAACACCGAGCGGAGGCAACCCTGGACCGATGGCAAGGCGAAGAAGAAACGGACGAAGAAGACGACGAAGACGGAGTGTGGACGGCCAGCTTCATAAGGGAGAAAGAGGACTACCACTGCGCAGCGATTCCCGGAGGCTACCGCGTCACCCAAGTGCGGCAAGTCACTATGGACATTATTCCGCCACCAGGACAGGAACCGGCTCACCGATTCGAGGCCTACTGCCGACGGGCTTTCGCACCCCCCTTGGCCGAGCGTCCGGCATGGAGAGCGCAGGACACAGGTCATAACGACGACGACGGGCACCACGAACCGGTGGCCCAAGAGCCACAAGCGGAAACGGCCCCACCCCCCGAAGCTACGACGGACGACGAAGGACAGCAGGACCGGGAAGTAACGGAAGAAAAACACCGAGACAACCACCGTAACCACAGGCGCCGGCAAAAATATTGCACTTGGGAATCGGTAACATCCGAGGAAGACGAGGACCTGACCGACAGTCAAGCCATCCTCCGCCGTAGGTACGTAGAGTCTCCGGCAGACGACTGGGAAGTGGACCAGGACAGCCAGTTCCCATCGCTGAGCCTACGTCGACGAACGCCCCGAACCTCGACGACCGAACCGACAGGAGCCCGGTCCCCTCAGGAAGAGGAAACCCGACCATCGCAGGAAACAGAAGCGCGGCCACCGCAAGAGGAAGATGCCCAGCCCGAAGCGACGACAGAGGACGACGACGAACTCAGTCTAAACCTGCTAGGGGAGCTCGACGACACCAACCTGGGTTATAGCCTGGACGATTTGCTCGACGACATCGAGTCACTGGAGCAGGCAGGAGTCGATGCCCCACCAACCACGTTAGTGGAAGCTCCTGAGGCCTGGAGGGTCTACACGCCCGGTCGTATGCTCCCCCGGAACCTTGTAGAGGAGTTGGCGAGCTTCACACCACGGGGACCTAAGCGGGATCGCTTTTCCCGGACATGCGACGGCGGTACCTACCGAGTGACCAGGAACGTCGACGCCAAGGGTCAGATGACGCTCACCGTAACCCTTCGGCCTGTCGAGTAAGGGGAGGGTGTGACGACGATTCCGACGCCGCCACATAAGCGCCCAAAACCCCACGGAGGGGGGAGGGACGGAATTCATTATTATTATTATTTTTGTATTTACTTGTTATTACTGTATTATCGACAACCCCAAGCCCATGGAGTAGGCGAGGGAGTTTTGTCATCAACTATCTCATTAGATTAAGAGAAACCCCTGAAGCCATGTTTTGTTTTAAATATTATAATCATAGCCCTAAGAAAACCCATATGCCTTAGTCTATAAATATATAGTAGGGGAGCGAACAAGGAAATAGGGAATAGGGAAAGGTACAGTCGCGCAGCAGAGAAACAAAACTCACAGCGGCGACGGTACAGTCGACGCTCGACAGAACGAGAAGCGGCAAACGAACGAAAAGGCAGAGCGACAAAGTATACGACGTCGACTGCGCAGCCGACGCCAGACAGAGCGAGAGACAACAATAAGCCACGTAGACCAATGAGAAAGCTCGCGACGGAGTACGAGCGAGTGAACGCGCGATCAGAGAGTCTAGCGACAAAAGCTCACCTCAGCGACAGCGCGTAGGCACGCGCCGTGATGTGGTGAATTACAAAAAAGGCCGCGGCTGCGAGGATCGAAGGCAGAGGGAAAAACGCCGGGAGTCAGTCGAGTGCGAGTACTGAAACGGAGCGGAACGTCGTGGAGAAACATAATAGAGAGCATTAAGCTGAAGTACGCGGCTGTAGGGTAAGCACGTGGTACAGTCTACCAATAGTTAGTATCTGGTGCAGCAAAGAAAGTCTCGAGAAAGAGCAATTGTTAAAATCAAGAAAAAAACAAACAAGAAACGAAAGAACAAAGTGAATAAAAGTGGAACTAATTAATATCAAAATTGAGTGATGTGTGCGTTTCTTTTATTTAAATCGGAGTAATATCGGCTAATAGGAACCCCGTTAAACAAGCGTAGAAAATAACCAACAATAATCCGTAACCTAATTCCGGCGGTCGAATCAATAAATAAACTAATAATCTTGAGTTAACAGTGGGTCTGCGTATGACCTATAACCCCAACCTTATAACCTAACTTGTCCTGTAGTAATTAGTGTAGTTAACTAGAAGTTCTGGGTTTGCCCGACTTTAAATAGTAGTTAATTAGAAGTTCTGGGTTTGCCCGACTTTAAATAGTAGTTGATTAGAAGTTCTGGGTTTGCCCGACTTTAAATAGTAGTTAGTTAGAAGTTCTGGGTTTGCCCGACTTTAAATAGTAGTTAGTTAGAAGTTCTGGGTTTGCCCGACTTTAAACAGTAGTTCGTTATAGAATTCTGGGTTCGCCCGAATTTTATAAGTAATATTGATACCCTAGACCACACCCGTAGTTGATTATAAGAATCTTGGGTCCGCCCGGATTTTGTAATCAGCATTGACCACCTGAACCAGTAACCTATAAACCCGTAAATATCCTGGGGCTCGCCCGGATTTCCGTAGTTAAATTTAAAGTCTAGGATCCGTCCAGATTTTACAATCAACGTCGAAGACTCTAGCCTGTCCACATTAATTTGGTAGTAAGACCCTAGGTATTCCGAGGCCTGCCCGGATTTCCCGTAGATGATCCTGAAGTTCTGGGTCCGCCCGAATTTCACCATCGACCTCGATAGCGCTTACTTGCATACGTCTGTACCCTCGCCCGACATAGTTCTTGGGATCACCCGAACACTGTCGTTATTAGTTCTATAGGTTCTGGATCTGTCCGAACGCTCGGGTCTCTCACTAGAGGCGATAATTGACACGGAACTCCTCCCGAGGTCATAGTCGTGCTACCCTGATTGCTTACCCTCTCTTACCTCCGAGATCACGCCTATAAATGCACTTACTGAACCCACATCGTCTACTGTAAGTTTATAAATTTTTGTGGAGACCTCGGCCAAACCCCCTGAACCTACCCCGGCTGGAAAAACGTCTTTACAACTTATTCTTAAATAGAACAAGCTCCGTTTTTGAGGGATTTACCCCGAGTCCGTTTTTTATCGTCCATTCCGATAGTATTTTTAGCTTTGCGGTCATAAGATCGCAGAGTGTTTGTGGATACTTACCATTAAATATGATGGCGACATCACCACTTTGCATCCTCCTCCTTCCAGAATTCGCAGTAGTTTATTTACTGCGATATTCCACAGAAGGGGGAATTAAACGCCCCCTTGTAAGGTTCCTCTGTTCACTAGTCTAGTTTGAGTTGAGGCCCCTAGTGCGGGGCTTATTCTGCTTATCAACAGTTTATGGATCAGCCCCACTAGTTGAGCCTCAACCCCTAGTTCTGTGAGTGAATCTGTTATTGCTGTTGGTAGTACGTTGTTGAAGGCTCCCTCTATGTCTAGGAACGCGATCAGTGTGTACTCCTTATTGTTGAGTGATTTCTCAATAACTACAACTTCTTTTAATATGAAATTTTTATCAGAACTAACTTTTATTTTTAACTACAATACAAAGTACCTTTGCATAAATAATACGTTAACACAACATTTCGATAACTACTCCGAAATTTGGTATTTCAAGTTTGAGGTTGTTGGTACCACTGTCCCACTGGTTGGACGGTTTGCCGACGGTTTTTTTAGCTAATTTTTTCAAGATGCTTTATAAAATCCATATTTTTAAATATTAGGTTGTCAAAAAAGTACTGCGGTATCTATTTTTTTCTTTTTTTACATCGAGCTTTTAAGTGACTCAAAGCTTCTTCAAGCTCTTTTGAGCGGCTACGGCTACTATGCCGGTTTTATCGCAATTTTCTACGACAGGTCTTCCTTCTTTGACCACCCTCTGCACCAGAACGAAAACTTTGAAACCATCGTTGTGCGGTGGAAATGGAAACTATATCGTGTCCATAAACTGCACAAATTTTATTAGCGGCTTGAGATGCATTTTTGCCTTTATCGTAGTAGTACTGTAAAATATGCCGTATTTACTCTTTATTTTGCTCCATGATTTCGATGCTATAACTCACGAACGACTTAAAAGAAAAGACAAACAATCCGCATACTTTTTAATCGGGTATTAAAAATAGTAAAAAGTTTAAAATTTAAGCCGTCATATTTTTTAAATATTTAACATGCTTTTAACTATTTTTTAGCGAAAACACGGTATCGATTGGTTTAACGGTTTAGCGTACAGGATTTCATTTTTTAATTGAATGAGTTTGGGGCACTTTAGTGTTCCATAAAAACCTTAATGCGCACCGTATAGACGGGTGTGGACCGCCCTAATGCACACATACAGAGTAAACACTGTTTTCTTAGCACCAATGTTAATGCCAGATATGCAGGATCAGCACTCTTCAAGTGCAAACGTAATTCTACCTGCGTCGGCATGATCCCGCAGCCTGGCGACAGTAACAATTTAATTCAAAATAAAATACCTGCGAATCAAATAATCAACAGTAGTTTTGTCTAGGCTTGCCCCCATTTTATTTCGATAAATAAGCCTTTTATAGACATGATTTTCCACTACGCCTACAGCCCATCTACTCTGTTACTTGAGGTATTTTTAAGAAAATCACAATTTTGATTCGCCTTTTGGGATATATCTTCAAGAGTGGTAAACTAATTTTCTTACTCTTTTCGGAAGTTACATATCTCTTCTAGTTTTTCAAGTTCTTCGAAGATTTTAAATGCAAAGTTTCAAAATATTCATTTGATAACAGCGTTTAAAAATCAAATAAAACAAGAAAGGAAGCTAGCTTCGGCTAGCCGAAGCTTATAAACCCTTGCAGATAAAGTAAATACCTATAGTTTAATGCTCACTCTATCGGTGCAATTCCAAGGATTCCCGATTCTGATTGCCTATTTAAAATTTTGTTTTTAAGTTGTCAAAAATCAAAACGCCTACTTCCTACAAAGTTACAATGAATTTTCTTATATTTGTTTGATTATTCCTATGGGAGCCTTCAGATATAGTGGTCCGACCCTGCTCGGTCCGACATATGTACTACCTGCAATAGAAAGTAGACTTTTGGGAAAGTTTCATCGCGATAGCTTTAAAACTCAGAGACTAGTTTGCATAGAAACGGACACACGGACAGACGGACATGGCTAGATGGACTCGGCTATTGGTGCTGATCAAAAAAATATATACTTTATGTGGTCGGAAACGCCTCCTTCACTGCGTTGCAAACTTCTGACTGAAATTATAATACACTCTGCAAGGGTATAAAAATACTCCAAATGGCACTCTTGCAAAGTCAAAAATTATTTTTTTTAATATTTTTTAGTGATTTTTTTTGTATTCCTACTAGTACACCCAGAAAACAAAATGGACTAAAAAGGGGCTAATTACCTAAAATTTTAGGAAACATGGCCAGAAAAACGCGCCAAGGCCATGCATTACCTAAAAAGTTGGTCATGTGGACTATATTTTGTACGCAGTCTTGGATTTATTTTTGGTAATCGTTACCTATAAAAATGGCTAGTGGACTAGATTTTTAGGTCAGAATTACCTAAATATTAGGTATTTTCAAAGAATTAAAATTTGTATTATTCATAGTAACAAATTTGTTTATTTTAATTGTTTATATTGTATATTCGGATTAGTAAATATTTTATCTTACTGAAAAAACAATCATTTTATTTTGTCCTCGGTGGGAATCGATCCCCGATCTTCTGCGCGAGAGTCCAATAGGCTAGCCTCTGGTCCACGGAACTATTTAAAGGCCCTGCGCCAAAACCAAAGGCTGCTTCTAGGGGCACAGGCGAATTCTATTTTTAGAATAGTCCACTATTACCTTAAAAGTAGGAAAATAGTCCACGTTGGTATTGATTTTATATATTGAAACTTTTGCATCACTTGCTTTAAGCTAAGTCTAATAATATTTTTAAATATTAAACTTAAAAAACGAATAATTTGTTCATTAATATTAAGGACCAATATTTGTATTAAATTGTGAGTAAAACTCGACTTTAAACTATTCCTAAATTTTAGGTCTTATGGACCAATTTTAAGCTTTACCTAAAAAGTAGGAAAATAGTTCACATGCAAATATTTTCAGGTAACCCATTACCTAAATCTGCAATTTTAGTCCATTTAAATTTTGTAGGTCATACGTTACCTAAAAAATAGTCCCACATTTCTCTGGGTGTACATTTTCGAACCTTCGTCGAACACTCGACAATATTTTCTCTTCTTCTATCCACAGGGTTCCTAATAGGAACTTCCTATGGGGAAAAAATCAGTGTGTGGTCTTCCCCTATATGGATCCTAATGGCTGCAAGTACTGATTGGTTTACGCGCTTGAGGCATTCGACTGTGAAGCAGTCCTCTTGTGATGCGTTTGATACCTCTCCAGAAAACTTTGAAAACGGACTTCGTTGTCGGTGAGTATTATCTCTTGAACTCCCAACTCGTTTAATATTTCTGATTCCAGGTACCTTGCGACTGCGTCTGCTTTTGCTTTTGGCATCGCCTTTAGCCAAACAAACTTTGTCAGATGATCCAGCCCACTTTTGCCTCTTTTAAACCGTGGGTATTTACCAATTAAATATACAAGTGCTGCATGGGTCGTGAGTTGATTGTTTGTTTGCCAATTTTTAGCTTAGTAATCTGGGTTGTGTAGCATGATGGCTACGTAGTAGTATGTATGTATGTATAAGTTACTGTATTCCTTCTAGAACATTCTTGGATATTCTTAGAGTACATTGTTGTTGTTGTAGAGCTTACTGTCACTGGGCTTGCTCTCTCTCTTGTGATCTCACCACACTCACTCTCTCAGGGAGTCGGGGGTTGGTGCGTGTCGTGAGCTGAGAGCGAAGTCAGTTGAATGCCAGCAGTGATCCTGACCAGATAAAACTTGTGAAATAAAACTATAAACTATTTTGTGTTGAATGCCAGCAGTGATCCTGACCAGATAAAACTTGTGAAATAAAACTATAAACTATTTTGTGTAAACCTATATTATACTATATAAATTAAAAACTAAAATTAAAAAAAACTAAGAAAGTGAAAAGTTAATAAAACAAAATGGATTTGAACGAAGCATCGATCCTGACCAGATAAAACTTGTGAAATAAAACTATAAACTATTTTGTGTAAACCTATATTATACTATATAAATTAAAAACTAAAATTAAAAAAAACTAAGAAAGTGAAAAGTTAATAAAACAAAATGGATTTGAACGAAGCATCGATAGAACAATTAAAAAGATGGTTAAGTGTATTAAAGTGTTCAACGACCGGTACGAAACGGGAGTTAATTTTGCATTTAAACAAATTACCGAGCGAAATACGCAATAAGTTTGATGAAATGCGTAATAAGAAAGAGAACCGAGACGGCGACAGAAGCAACGGAGAAGACGGCGGCAGCAAGAAATTTCAAGAACGAGACGGCGATAGAAGTAACGGCAAAGACGGCGGCATCGACAATTTCGAGGAAGAGGACGGCGGCAAAAGTAACAACGAAGACGGAGGCAAAGAGGATTACGAAGTAGAAGAAGGCGACGAAAGTAATGGCGAAGATGGAAAAGGCAAGAACAAAGCTGGAGAAAAGAATGACAAAGGCGAAGACGATGGTTGGCGAAGATGGAGAAAACGAAAACGAAAGCGAAGCTGGCGAGGAGAATGAAGAAGTTATGGGCAGCATTGCCGAAATTAGTGGCAGCATTGCCAGAAAGCGTGGCATCATTGGCGAGGAAACAACCCACCGGGAAAATTCCTCTGGAAAATAAAATCGAGTTTCTCCATAGAAGCGGAAGGGACTAAACCTCATTCACCCCTTACATTTCTTCCATCTCTGGTTTCAAAATACACGGGGGTGACACAAAAAGTAAGGGGGAAATGAGGTTTCTATCTGGATCTCTGGCAGAAGAATGCAGGACAAAATATATTGGTTTTTCGACTTCCCGCATTATAGATTTTCCACACGTGCTCAGTTATGGTTTTCCTCTATTTGCAATATCTGCTTTTTCACACCCTGCCAGTTTTGGTTTTCCAATACTTTTTAGTATCTGATTTCCCACAATAAAAAATAACTTTTTTTATGTAATATTTGTATGTGTATTTATTAATAATATTTACAATCGAAGCATTGGAATTAAAAATTGTTAATGCCTGAAGCACTCCCGTTTTTTGCTTGGCCGAATGCAGGTCTTAGGTATCCATGTCTTGTAAGCCTGTCTTCTGAAAATATCAAAAAATAATTAAGATATGAATGTAAGACCAGGAATATTAAAAAAAATAATTACCATTGTTACATCTTCATACAAAAATTAAGGGATCTCTCCAGAAATTATGCCTAGTTTGTCATGGCCGTTCATTTACCCTCTGATCAGATGTTTAATGTCGGGGATGGGAATTATGAATGAAAAAATCACACACGGGAAATGCAGCGCAACAGTTCTGGTCCCAAGAAGTCTCAATCGGCCTGGCTGAAATAAATGTAACATTTTGATTGAGTTAAACAACTAAGTTAGTACTGAAGTACTATTCATACAACCATTTAATGAACACCGCACACCATTTACCACTGATGAACATTTCAAGTGACACTGGAATGCAGAGTTTGTGTTAAAGATAGCATCTGGAGGCTTATATTTATTAATGGCGAAAATATCTGTGGTACTAACCTCTGTAACGCTTAAATAAAGATTATTAAGCAACAACATTTATGTTATCACTTACCTTTTTCTTGTTTTTTAGATTTAACCGAACGATTTTTCACTTTTTTCACTTTTTTGGACGAAATGTAAAATGATGTGACCCTGCATCATATACTTGATAATACCAAAATGCAAAATGCAGATACATTTGGTGTTAACTTCGTTGTAAGTTAGGGTCACACCTGCCACGATCTGACGATCAAATTATTTTATTTCACAGAAAATGTTTAAAAATATAAACAAGAGAGAACGCTATAGTCGGGTTGGTGTCCCGACTATCTAATACCCGTCACTCAGCTAAAGGGAGTGCGAACGCTGTACTCGGGTTGGTGTCCCGACTATCTATTGGGGCTAAAGGGAGTGCGAGGGAGATAGATATATAAACAATTTGATTGCGTATAACTTTTTAATGAATGGTCCGATTTGAAAAATGTCTTCTACATTTCGATAGGTATTAATAAACATCATAAAATTGCATTTATATATTTTTAAAATCTTAAAAGATGTGGCCTCCAGACACATTTGAAAATCGTTTATGGCGATTGTGGGCGTTTGGGGGGGCGTGGCACCTCGATGAAACAAACTTGCGCTGCGTAGGAAGCCCAAGAATATGTGTGTGAAATCTCAACCTTCTAGCTTTTATAGTTTCCGAAATCTCAGCGTTCATACAGACAGACGGACGGACGGACAGACGGACAGACGGACAGACGGACATGGCTAGATCGACTCGGCTAGTGATCCTGATCAAGAATATATATACTTTATGGGGTCGGAAACGCTTCCTTCTCCCTGTTACATACTTTTGCACGAATACAATATACCCTTTTACTCTACGAGTAACGGGTATAAAAACAATAATATTTTTCTTTGTAATTTTATGGCAATCCTTGATAAATGTGATCAAATTTTTTAATCGTCTTACCACATTACCCACATTCATTCTTATTATTATTTGTAAAAATTGTGAGTAAAATAAATTAAAATCATCAATAAATATTATGATTATAGACATTATGATTATAGTATTAAGTTTAATTTATTTGATTAAAAATTATTAATATTTTTTCTACGAATTTTAAAATTACTAAAAATTAAAGATAAATGTGAGAACAAGATTTTTTTTTTTTTGGTGTAAATCATAGGATTTTTAAATATTATAAGTTGGTGATTTTTTTTAAAAAAAAAATTATAATCGTAGTGCCACAGTGTTGGGGCGGGGGTGGCTTGATTGCAAAAGCTGAAAATCCCAGGAAGAAATGCGCGATGATCCGCGCCGAAATAATGGCCAAAAATACGGGTAGAAAAAACTTTTCGGGGTTTTGCGCGACGTGCGTCTGTTTATTGGACACTTGAAAATAGAACTAATTACATTCATCTAAGCTTAGTGGCTCCAGAGCAGAGCGGAGAGTTGCGGGAGAGTTGGAGAGGGAGAGCGAAGCGCAGTGCAAGCGAGCGAGATATGGAAATCTGGAGAAAACTGCCGCTTGACACTGCCTCCCGAAATTAAACGCCCTTTTGGCGTGAACAAGATATGTAGTGAATTAGCAGACCGGATGCTATCGACGGCCTCTAGAGTTCGATGGCGCTCAGTTAAAAAGGAATTATGAGAGCGTGAGCTTTGGTAACTTTGTGGAGAAAATGTAGACTAGAATAGGGTCCCAATTCTCAATTTGAATGCCGGATAGTTTAAGGGCAGTTAAACACCCTTGAATAGTGTTTTGTAGTTCCTTCAAGGCATCTCCAGAATCTTGTGCTATGGATTGCACATTGAACAATGTTTTTAGGTGGCTGTTCACCTGAAATCGCTTGTTTTCGAAACGCTCAGTTAGATTTGTCCAAGCTGAGCGGAAGCCATCATTGGTGAGTGGGGACTTGGAAACTATAGAATGAGCTTCGCCACTAGTTTTGGGATTTAAATGTTACAGCTTTTCAACAGGCGTGAGACTCGGATTGTAGATCGCCGTAAAAAGGTCCCGGAAAGTCGGCCAGCGCAGATAATCGCCTGAGAAAATCTCCGTATCGATCGGAGGAAGCTGACAGCCAAACGAAATGTAGTCTTGGGGTGACGATGCTGGAGGTTGAGATGATTTGGGGGAGCCCTGTTGTATTTGCTCGAGGATCTGAGCAGCAAATCTTTCGCAAATGGAATACGTTTCGTTATATTTCGCCTTCAGGATGGATTTGGTGTCTGCGGCGCTGTCACCCGCAGCCACAATGCACTCGGAGCATGTTTCATATGCATCATTCACCTTTTGCCATAAGGAACTGACATGCTCGCGACGGATTTCACATGCGGATAACGTTGGTGTGGGTGCACCCGGAAAGTTTAAAGTGGCTTCAAAATGGCTCAGAGTGTCAGCTGTGACAATAAATTTATTTAAAGCGGATTTTGCTTGAGAAGCCATTACGGACAGGAGTTTAAAATTTATTGCGAAATCGTTTACACTGAAATTATTGTGAATTGGAATTGGGGAACCAATTGAAAGTCCGTAGGGATATACGGTTACACTGGATTGTGTGGAGAAAAGTATGTGGCGATTTATTTTTTTTTTTTTTCGAAATAATTTCGAAAATAAGTATTTCAGTGTATGCACAAAATAAATAATTATTAAATTATGCAACGGGAAAATATGGTCACACTGGTACCCGGATAGACAAAAATAACAATTGTTTAACAATATTAAAATTCGGATTTATGGATTTTTTTTAGTTATTGTAATCACTTGACCCACTGTGCGCTGCAGAATACTTGGAGAGTACGTAGCTGTGTGTATGTATGTTTGTGGGTAGCTAACAGCTGGATATTGGAAGTCACCGATTGCGGGAGTTCTGGAGACTTATTGCGAACAGCGGAATAGCGTTGAAATGCAAAATATGTTTGCGGGATTTTATTGAAACAAAAATGTATGTAGATGAAGTGGACTGTATTTTGGAATATTGATGTAAAAATATATGCACGCAGCAGGAAACACAGTAAAATCACAAAAGGTGCCAATTTCGGCGGATCACTTTGATTTGGAAATATTCGCTGTGGCTGGATTATATTTTTTACACACGGAAAACTTTGTTTATAGACCACGAATATAAATTAAAAAAAATATGTTTGTGTCCTCTGTGGGTCCTTTGTGATACCGTATGATCTCGTTATTTTTCCTAATTTTTTCCGGGATCCCCTGTCTCTTATGTCTCGTCCTAGAAGCCTAGAGAGCATTTCCGGATGATTAGCATGTCTTCCACCCTGAAGATTTTACAAAGGAGTTTAAGTCCTTAAGCTTGATCTCCGATATTTCGGTCAGATCGTTAAGGAAAGGGTATCCTAAGTGCTTCAGTCTAAGTCTGCAAAGGGCTGGGCAGAAGCAGAGAAGGTGTTCCACCGTTTCTTCTTCTTCCTCATCCCTGCAGCTCCTACAAAAGTCATTTTTCGGGTCTTTTAGCCTGCCGGCATGTGTGCCGACTAGCCAGTGGCCTGTAAGGGCTCTAACTAACATACCACACTCTGTGCGGCTGTGTTTGAGTAGTGCTGACGTTCTTTTATTGTTAATCATCGGCCATGTCTGGTGTGTGATACGGCACTTTGGTGCATTCTGCCAATTGGTGTTGGCTAGTTTGATAAATTGATTTCTAATGTTTAGCTTGCAAGTTGCCATGGGCATACCGACACTCTCCTTTTCTGGAAGGAGAGGCATGATGGTGCCCTGCCTGGCTAGATCATCCGCTATGCAGTTGCCTACGATGTCCCGGTGACCCGGAACCCATATTAGGCTGATAGTAAACTGTCTAGCCATCTCGTGGAGAGATTTGCGACAGTCTGCTATTGTTCGTGAGTTTGTGTTTGTCGAGTAGATTGATTCAATAGCCGCTTGGCTATCACTATATATATTAAGGTGTCTACTTAGGCTGGTGTTCCCTAAGCAGTCGAGTGCCTCCTTTATAGCGTGTACCTCCGCTTGGAAGACGCTACAGTGGTCCGGGAGTCTGAATGACTTCCTGATGTCTAATTGTTCGGAGTATACCCCTCCGCCAACGTGCCCGTCCTATTTTGAGCCATCTGTGTAGAAGCAGATTGCGTCAGGCGAGCCTGGTCTGCCCTGCTGCCATTCCTCCCTATCTGGGATCAGGGCCTCGAAGGGTGTGTGTTTATACTTATGAGATTTGCATAGGTCCGTTTTCTTCGGAATCGACTTATCATGCTGAAGTATATTGGCATGACCGTAAAATTGAGCTTTCCATTGCCCAGTATCCCTCAATCGAATGGCTGTCGATTTGGCCCTTTCCATGCCTGCTAAGTCCAGGCTCGGGAGGTTCAAGATCGCATTCAGCGCTTCGTTTGGGGTAGTTCTAAGGGCTCCACTAATACACAGAGCCGCCATTCGCTGTACTTTGTTTAGTGCAGTTAGGATACATTGTTTTTGTAGAGCGGTCCACCATAAAGCCACCCCGTATTGGAGGATTGGCTTGACTACCGCTGTGTAGATCCAGTTTACAATTTTAGGTGACATGCCCCATCTTAGCCCAATTCTTTTTTTACAGGAGTAAAGTGCAATGGTTGCCTTTTTGGTTCTCTCTTGGTTGTTTAAGCCCCATTTAAGGCGCTTATCTAATACCAACCCCAGGTATCTGGCGTGTTCGCTAAAAGAGAGATTGCAGTTATTTAATATGGGTGGGTTGAGTTGTGGGATCTTGTACTTATTCTTAAATAGAACAAGCTCCGTTTTTGAGGGATTTACCCCGAGTCCGTTTTTTATCGTCCATTCCGATAGTATTTTTAGCTTTGCGGTCATAAGATCGCAGAGTGTTTGTGGATACTTACCATTAAATATGATGGCGACATCACCACTTTGCATCCTCCTCCTTCCAGAATTCGCAGTAGTTTATTTACTGCGATATTCCACAGAAGGGGGAATTAAACGCCCCCTTGTAAGGTTCCTCTGTTCACTAGTCTAGTTTGAGTTGAGGTCCCTAGTGCGGGGCTTATTCTGCTTATCAACAGTTTATGGATCAGCCCCACTAGTTGAGCCTCAACCCCTAGTTCTGTGAGTGAATCTGTTATTGCTGTTGGTAGTACGTTGTTGAAGGCTCCCTCTATGTCTAGGAACGCGATCAGTGTGTACTCCTTATTGTTCAGTGATTTCTCGATGCTGCTTACCACGACATGTAGCGCCGATTCGGTTGACTTACCCTTGGTGTAAGCGTGTTGTGCCTCGGACAGTTGTGCCGGGCTTATGGTGGCTCTCAGGTGTAGGCCTAACAGCCTCTCGAAGCTTTTAAGCAGGAAAGATGTCAGGCTTATTGGCCTGAAGTCCTTTGCTGTGGTGTGGGTGGCCTTTCCTGCCTTGGGAATGAAGACCACTTTCGTTTCCCGCCATCTGGTTGGTAGCTCTCCTACCGCCAAAATGGTGCGGAAGATTTTACTAAGCCAATTTATAGCTAGCTGACCAGCTTGTTGGATATGTGCCGGTGTTATTCCGTCTGGTCCCGGCGATTTATATGGTTTGAAGCTCTGAATGGCCCATTTAATGTTGCGGTCTGATATGAGGAGATCTAGATTGATCCCTTCTCCGCCAATTCTTTCTGGAGGACGCCCAGTTTGTTGGCTTCCTGGGAAGTGAGCGTCTAGAAGTAGGTCTAGGGACTCGTTGCTAGAGTCCGACCAGGATCCATTCGCTTTCTGTTGATAGCCTAGGGGCGCGGCTGTCTTGGAGAGTATTTTCCTGAGCCTTGCAGCATCAGTCGTTTCTTCTATGTCAGAGCAGAAAGTGTGCCATGCGGCTCGTTTCGCTCTTCTAAGGGCCTTTTTGTAGAAGGCTAATTCGCGCTTGTAGCATTGCCAGTTCGTTTCCTCATTTCCTGCCTTTGCTCTGTTAAACAGGCCTCTGCAGCTGGATCTGAGGATTGATAGTTGTTGCGTCCACCAGGGGGGTTTTTTCTTCCCTCTTGGTTTCCCTATTGGGCATGCAACTTCGAAAGCCGAGTTGCAAGCATTTGTGAAAATGTCTACTGTTATATCCAACTCACGTGGATCTGTTGTGCTTTCTGGCGGTTCCGTGGGAAGGATATTCGTCAGAACTTCTTTGTACATAGGCCAGTCAGCCCTTTTGGGGTTTGCGAAGCTGACCGGCAAGGGTGAATCAAGGGACAATATTGTTTCAATGAATCTATGGTCTGAGAAAGAGTGCTGGTCGGAGACGAACCAGTTTCTGACTGCACTTACTAGTGAATCTGATACCAACGTTAGATCTATGATCGTTTGGCACGCTTTGGTTATGAAGGTGGGGGCATTTCCCCTATTGCGTAAAAATAAGTTCGAGTTAAGAATAAAGTCAAAAAGAGACTCACCTCTGTCGTAGTTGTTTGGGCAACCCCACTGGGTGTGATGGGCGTTGGCGTCACAGCCTATTACCAAACCTGTCTTGAGCTCTTCGCATTCCTTTGCCAGTCCTCTGACTAGCGCGTCTGGGGGGTCTTCCTTTTCAAAGGCCATGTAGGCCGATAGCAGCCTAATGGAGCCGTGCTGCAGCTCCAGGCTTACTGAGGTGTTATCTCCGATGCTGTAATTGCGAAGCAGAAATATATTTAGGTGCCTTTTGGCTTAAATGCAGGTTCGCTCTATGATTTAGCGTCGCTTGTAAACGGTTGTGTTTACTTTTGTGCTCTGAGTTATTTGTGTTTAACAGTGATTTTTTGCGAGTGTCTTGTGTTTGTTTATAAAGAAAGCGTAGCCTAACAATTGTGTAAGTGTTTTTAACTGAATCTCCCAATTAACGGGTGCATTGTTCTAGTTATTTTAACATTTCTATTTGGATTTGTTTAATCGCTTGTCTTTGTTAGTGTAAATTATACGCTCTAAACTTGCTAAAACTCTTGTAATTCTCTCTTCCACTCCCCCACTCTCACTCTCTATGAACTTGCTGTACTTCTGATTTCTCTCTCTCTTGCTTGCTTTACATTTGTAACTGTTCGTGTGTATAGTTGTTGGTGCCCCACAAGCCACGCTCAGTCGATAGAAGCTTTTTTCTCTCGCGCTCTCTTGTTTTAATTAAACTCGCGATCTCGCGCTCTTATACTTTTCGTTTGTTTTGTGTCTTTGCGGTTTTGCGAATTTGACCCCAGTGCCAAATTTACTTGAGGTATATTTTCCACATTTTATTTTCTATTTCTTTGAATAACCTTTTTTTCCTATAAAATGGCCCTTATCTGTACAAAGAAAAGTTGTTCTCTTCCGATGTCAACTAAAGATTCTTTTATTATCTGTTGGCTCTGCGAATCGGTCATGCACGTCAAATGTGCAGGATTTACTGGCAGAGTTAAAGACTTCATTGAAATGCATACCGGTCTCATGTGGGCATGTGAGTCCTGCAAGGAAATGACAGTCGAAATGAGCAGCTTTATGAGGCAGACTCGAGACGGACTATTGAACCTTTCACGAGTTTTTAAACAGCTTAATGACGGGTTCAACTCAGTTTGTGACCAATTTAATAATAAGAAATTATTATTAGCCGAGTCGCCTAAACGCAAAAAGCCAGCTCAGGGGCAGTTAATAAGACCGTGAAACAAAATAAAACATTGAACTCGGTAGCTGCATCAGTTCCTGTCGGCACAGGGGTAAGCGAGCCACCTGTGCCTATGGTTACAGCCAGTTCCGGAGGTGACCCTGTTTCTGGATGCCAACCTGAGGCACAGAAGTCGGTGCTGACCGTAGATACAGTAGGAACCGCTTCTGCGTCCCAGCCGAGTGAGGTTCAGACTGCTGCTGGGGGGCGTAAGAAACTTTCAGTTGTTCCACATAGGAAGCAATTGTTTGTTTCTAGATTTACCCCGGATACCAAATCTGAGGATGTTTTGGAATTCAATTTCGATTTTCGTACGCCCGTAGGATATCTTCTTTTAAAATATTTGCTCCGCCTGATGTGTTTAATGTACTACTTTCTGAAAGCTTTAGGCTTAATGATGATTTGGTAATTAAAGAATTTGTTCCCAATAAACCGAGAACAAATAACAGTGCCTAATAACAGGCCTCCCACTGTGCCAAAAAACTAACAGGTTTATTTTTGGCTTATCAAAATGTTAGAGGACTAAATATGAAGCTACCAAAGCTTTATGCTGACTCCTCTGCATTTACTGAAGATATTTTGGCTTTTACGGAAACTTGGCTGAAACCAGAGATATCTGACTCTGAAGTTTTGTCAATGAACTTTAACACCTACAGGACCGATCGCTCCCCGCGTAGGGGGGGTGGTGTACTGATTGCCGTTACCTCTAGTTTAACATCGGAGAGACTTAACATTCATATCCCTAACGATATTGAATTTGTTAGTGTCAAAGTTTCCATTCAATCCTTATCTATTTTTGTAACCTGTTCTTATATTCCTCCTGGCTCTGATTTAATAATTTATGAGCACCATCTGTCTGCTATAAAATCTGTTCAGTCCTTCCTTTCCAACAGAGACCTTTTGATTGTTTTGGGTGACTTCAATCTCCCTAATATCTCTTGGTCTCTTCCCACTGACTCACTTGTGGCTACACCTTTGTCTGCCCATGATTTTGTGGATGGCCTTTTAGAATTATCGTTACAGCAAGTAAGCTTTATACGAAATTCATTAAATAGACAATTAGATCTAGTATTTGTTTTAGATCCGCATGAAGTTACGGTATCTAGAATTGACGCACTTGTTGTACCTGAAGACCGGTATCATCCAACATTGGAATTGACAATTGGCCTCCCCTGTACTAATACCCTTTCTCCTTTAGTTCCTCAAACTAAAATGAGATGCTTTCGTAAATGTGACTATACTAAACTAAACTACATGATTTCGTAATATAATTGGACTGATTTGTACAATTGCATGGATATTGAATGTGCAATTGAACTTTTCTATAGCGTTTTAAACACTTGTTTTGACGAACGCGTTCCTGACAGGCTTCCTCCTAAGCTAAACAGGCCTCCTTGGTTTAACAATGCGCTTCAAAGACTTAAAAATCTTAAATCAAACACTTATAAAAAGTATAAAAAATCGGGTAAGCCATCTGATTTTTCGAAATACGTGGTGGCTCGTTCAGATTTTAATGTTCTCAACAGTAATTGCTATTCCATGTATTTAAATCGATGTAAATTCGAATTTTCAAATGATCCGAAGCAGTTTTATAACTTCGTTAATGCCAAGCGTAAGTCTTCGGCATTGCCTTCATCGGTACGTTTAAACTCAAAAGAGGCATCGTCGGATTTTGAAATTGCGGATTTATTTGCCGAGTTTTTCCAAACTAATTATAGTTCGGCTGCTTGGTCAAACCCTACCTACCCTAACCCCTTAAATAGGGCTAATTGTATTTTTACCCCTGTAATTACCGAAAGTTCTCTTTTAAAGGATTTAGCAACAACAACGCCAACGTATTCTCCCGGTCCTGATGGACTCCCTGGGAGTGTGCTTAAGTTTTGTGCTTCAACCATTTGTAAACCGAATCTTAAACTTTTTCATTTGTCTACTTCATCATCAGTTTTTCCAACTATCTGGAAGGACTCTTTTATTATTCCACTCCACAAAAAGGGTGCGAAGGCGGATGCCCAGAATTATAGAGGCATTTCTAAATTGTCGGCAATTCCTAAAGCATTTGAACGTATTATTATTACTTCTCATTTGCAACATTTATGTTCCTCGCTAATATCACCGTGTCAGCATGGTTTTGTTAAGCGAAGATCAACCACCACCAACCTTCTTGAATTGTCATCTATTGTAATAAATGGATATAAGAATAACATGCAGACAGACGTTATATATACAGATTTTAGTAAGGCCTTTGACTCTGTTAACCACTCTCTCCTTTTATTCAAATTAGATCAGCTTGGGTTTCCATGTAATCTATTAACTTGGATTTCAAGTTACTTGAATGGTAGGACTCAGAGGGTTATATTTAAGAGCGCTGTTTCTAAAATGATCAACGTGACATCTGGAGTTCCTCAAGGTAGTCATTTAGGCCCTTTGCTGTTTACTTTGTTTATTAACGATCTTCCCTCTATCGTAGCACATTCTCGTGTACTAATGTACGCTGACGATGTTAAGCTTTGTTTATCATATAAAGATGTAGGGTCAGGTTTCAACTTACAGTCAGATATTGATTGTTTTTAGGGATGGTGTGAGTACAACCTTTTGAATCTGAACTGCCTTAAATGCAACGCTATGACTTTTTATAGGGGTACTCCTACGTTTATTAGTTATTCTCTTCAAAATACACCACTCGACCGTATATATTCAATTAACGATTTAGGTGTTCTTCTCGACCCAAAACTTAAATTTGATTGCCACATAATGGCCACTGTCAATAAAGCTATGAGTGTTTTTGGGTTTATAAAGCGTTGGTCAAAAGAATTTGATGACCCTTATACAACCAGATTATTATTTACCTCCCTTGTCCGTCCTATTTTGGAATATTGTTCTTCAGTTTGGAGTCCACAATATCAAGTGCACATCGACCGTATTGAGTCGGTGCAAAAAAAATTTCTTCTTTTTGCCCTTCGTAGTTTGAACTGGGATCAAAACGTAAGGCTTCCTTCCTACCAGAGTAGATTACTATTGCTTAATTTACCTACACTTGAAAACCGTAGAATAATGCTTGGTACTATTTTTATGCATAATCTTATAAGAGGTGATATTGATTCTGTAGAACTGGTAAACCGTTTAACTTTTAATGTTCCCGTTAGACTAACACGAAATTATTACCCTCTTAATTTGCCTCGATGTACATCAAATTTTACTCTGCATGAGCCCTTTCTTGTTCTATGTAAAAATTATAACAATCTTTATCATTTAATTTGCACTTCAACATCTATCCCCGTATTAAAAATTAAAATTTTATCTCATTTGCTTCAATCTTAGTTGTAGTATTTGTAGAATTTGTTTCATGTATTTTCCTCGCGAACTCGCATTTTTGCCCTAATTGATAAAGGGTCCCGCGCGTAACAAGCACGTGCTTGGTATCGTTGGGCCACTTGTTTGTACTGCTCGTAGTGCATCAACGTCCATCAAGTGAATTTTACCTTCTTTGGGGTCAAGCATTAGCTCATACTCTTTTGTTCCCAGTCCAGCAACCTTGCCTCCTACCACTCAAGGTTCCTGTACCAGGACTAAGTCGGCTTCGCCCTGAGCCAGGCGAAGCTGTAGTGCAGCCGAAGCTGCCTTACTGTGGTGGAGATTGATTTGCAGAAGTCTTAGCGTCATCTGCATCTGCAACCACCACAACAGTGACGTCGGCCTCCTCCTCACTCAGGTCCACGTCTTCGATAGCCGGTCCCAGCGCTCGTATATCTCTGCTTAGCGAGGAATCGGTAGAGTAGCCGTCCTCCGGCCCGCCAGGCGCCTCCAACTCCTCGGCAAGCACCTGCTCGGCTGGGTTGCCTGCAGGGCTTCCGGCAGCATTCGAGTCGCCTTTGTACACCTTCATATACACCTGAACCCGAAGTTCAGCTTGCCTCTAGCATCTCCTTATTTAGGACCAAGACCGCCTGGTTTACGTCCCCTTCGTGTTCCTCCACCTTGACGACTCTCCAGTCCTTCGTGGGGAGGTGCGGATTGCAAACTTGCAGCATATAGAGAATGTTCTCCGGGGCCTTCATAGCTGCTGGGAGCCAGATCCGGGCTCGGGGCCTACTAGGGACGTCGCACCAGTCAAGTGCGACAATATTCGCCCCCTCGTAGGCCGCACCGAGCTTACTTGCCGCCTGCTTGTATAGGTCAGCCGACCGCTGACTGTCGCAGGCTACCACTTTGACGCTGCCTTGGTACCATCCCGCGTTTATGCAGCAGGGCGGAGAGCATGGGTTTTCGCGGATCATGCGCAGGCATATGATGGACAGGTGGGACTCCACTGCTTTCCACTTATTTCTGGGGATCCGTCCTTCCGGGTTTCCCTTATCGATAAGACCGAGTAGGACTCGATCTTTGGTGATCTCCGCGAAGGAGACCGAGGGCTGGACCTTTGATCTCTTCGCCGAAGGTCCGGGTAGCTCGAGGGATCGTTGCCGCTTCGTCTGAGCACCTTCTTGTGTGGGCTTATCCTGCCCATAGTTGGGAAGCACCAACTTTGCCCACTCTACCTTCTTCAGCCATTCTGGCGAAGGTGTGGCAATGTTGCTTCTTGCATATGAGCGCAGAGTCTGAGCAGCAGTCCGTCTTTCCGCGTAAGTGTATTTGCCACCAGTGGGTGGCCCGATCGCCTTGGCTGTGCCTACCGTTGCCATTGGTGCAGTTGCTCCTGAGGCGGACGTATCGGCAGCCGGCTTTCTGCCACCCAACACCCCCAATTTTGGATGTGGTCCCTTCCGGACCGTGCTGGTGCTTGCGTTGGAGCCAGTGCTCTGCATTTATGTGGGTTTTTTAAGAGTTCCCGTCTCTGTGTTAATTTGTGATATTTTGTTAGTTGTCTCCATGTTAGATCCCACGAGTTGCGGAGAAGGGGAAGGTCCACCCGGGCAGAGATCCGCGAGTGAATGAGGTTAAGTCCCTTCCGCTTCTAGGGAGAAACTCGATGAAAATATGTTATTTTCCAGAGGAATTTTCCCGGTGGGAAGCTACGAAAGAGATGGCGAACAGAACGAAGGTGGAGGCAGAAATCAAAACTGTGCAGAAGAAAACATGCAGAACCAAGCTGGAGAGAATTTCAACAAGATGGAGAACACTTTTAATCAAAGTAAATACATTTCTGCAAATATGCAAGTGTTGTGTGAGTTTGCGGGCGAATCATGAGCTCGCAAATGGATCACTCAGATGTATAACATCGCAAGCATCTATGGTATAACTGGAAACTATATAAAAATGTTGATGGTTAGCAAAATTAAAGGCAAAGCAAATCATTGGTTGCACGCAAACTCTGGGCGTGTTTTGTTACCGTTGAAAGAATTGATTGCTGAGCTGATCTCAATGTTTGGCGAGAAATCATCAAAGCTGGAGATAAGGCGCAAATTTGAGAATCGAAACTGGAGTGCAGGAGAAACTTTCGGGAGTTATGTTGACGACAAGATAATGTTTGCTCAGGGCATTAATATTAATGTAGATGAAATGTTGGGCTGCATCATCGAAGGTATCCCAAATCAAAGACTGCGCAACCAGGCGCACGTTCAACGCTTTGTGGATGTTGGGCACATAAAGCGAGCATTTGCGGATGTTAGCTTGCCGAAATCAGTTGGAGTTGGAAAACCGATGACATCAATGGACTTCAAGGACATCAAAGAGACACGATGTTTCAATTGCAATGCCAAAGGGCATTGGGCGAACGAGTGCAGGAAGTCAAAACGGGAGAAAGAATCGTGCTATGCGTGCGGTGAGATGGGACATTTTGTGGCGACGTGCTTGAAGAACAAAAATAAGAACGAAGGCTATAATAATTATGTAAGATTCTTTGAAATTAATTTTATGAACGATACTAATACCATGGTAGTTACAGAATGCCTCATAGATACAGGGAGCCCAATTTCCTTTATCAAAATATGGATTAAATAAGAGTTACTTAGAAACCTATGGAAAAATATTATATTATGTTAAAAAGAATTTAAATAAAATACATTTTCATTTAGTTATTGTGGCAAACAAATCTATAAGTCATGACGTAATCCTTGGAAGAGATTTTATGGAAGCATGTAATAATAATTTAGACCTCGACACTTTGAAAATGGTTACGGTGGAGAACATTGAAAACCCTCCGAAAGTTAGTGATATTGTTAGAAATGTTAGAAAAGAAAAGCAGATAGTTAGTGATATTGTTAGTCATGAAAACCAGATAGTTAGCGATGTTAGTGATGAAATTAGCGACAATAGGCAGATGATTAGAAAAGTTTGTAGTAAAGTTACTGATAAAGAAATAGTTAGGAATAACAATGAAATAGATCTAGTGGCAAAGGAATTGTTTAATATTAATATTACAGATGAAAGTCCAGATTACAAAATTGGCAATCAAGTGAATTATAATGTTAGGTGTCAGTTTGTTAGAATGGTAGAAAGTTGTTATGTAAATAAAGAAAGACCAAATGAACCCGAAGTAAGATGTGAAATAAAATTAAGATTAGAGGATTCTAAACCTTTCAGTTGTTCGCCCAGACGTTTGGCTTATACTGAAAAAGAAAAATTACAGGTTATATTAGATGAATACTTAAACGAGGAAATTATAAGACCAAGTCAATCGGAGTTCGCAACCCCAATGGTGTTAGTAAAAAAGAAAACAGGCGACTTACGACTATGTGTGGATTATTAAAAACTTAATAAGACAATGGTTAAAGATAACTATCCTTTACCTTTAATCGACGATTTGTTAGACACTTTAGTAAATAAAACAATATTTTCGAAATTAGATTTAAAACATGGCTACTTTCATGTGTTCGTGGATAGTGACTCAATAAAATATACTTCATTTATGACGCCATTAGGACAATTTGAATTTATGCGGATGCCAATGGGGCTTAAAAACGCTCCTGCGGTGTTTCAGCGATTTATTAATACAATTTTTGCAGACATGATAAGGGATTATCCTATATGCAACAAAGACGACGAACACAAAAGAAGTCATTATAGCAATGAAATATTATTTTAGGTCGTATAGCAGGCCAACATGTATCGTTTCGGACAGAGGTAGCTGTTTTACATCGGAAGAGTTTGGAAAATTTGTCGAAGAATGTAATATTAAGCACGTAAAAATTGCGACTGGGTCACCTCAGGCCAATGGGCAGGTGGAAAGAATTAATCGAATAGTAGGGCAAATGATAGCTAAATTAGATCCGGAAAAAGGACTGCATTGGGATACTGTTGTTGAGGACGTTGAATTTTCATTGAACAACACAAAGCAAAGAAGCATTGCACAAATGCCGAGTAAAATGTTGTTTAGAATCGAACAGAAAGGAAAAGTTATTGATGAATTGAGGCAAAAGTTAGAAGATTTAGATAATGTTAGTGATGTTAGAGAGGTTAGAGATTTAGACAAAATTAGGAAAAATGGAGTGGAATCGCAAATCAAATTACAAAATTACAACGAAAGAAGATATAACGAGGAAAAGAAAGATAGTTTAGAGTACAAAGTCGGAGATTATAAGTTAACACGGTCACCCAGCAACAGAAAAGTTGCCAGGCTGATCCCGCATAACCGGATGGGAATATGCAAGGCCAGCGTCACCTGCGGATATTGCACAGCGACGGTGCTATGGTCAGCATATTCAGCGGGCAATGCACTGTGACGGAAGCAGCCCACAATCGACGGGCAATGCACTGCAACGCAAGCAGCGGCTGCCCAACTCCATGCACGAGGCGCCGGGTCAGCAGTTTCAGAGCATAGGGCTAGCTTACATTTTAAGAATTTATGTACTTAGTAGTTAGTCGAATTTTGGAAATAAATCGTGACGGACATCGCCTCGCGAACCCAAAGTCTTCTCATTTTAATTGGCACCCAACGCGTTCGTAAGACCCTCGATCCGTCGTTCAATTAAAAACTTAAAACGCGTTCGTAAGACCCTCGATACGTTCAGTTTAAAAACTTTTTAAAAAAAAAAAAAAAAAACGCAATCAGTTTTTAAAAAAAAAAAAAATATATAAATAAAAAATACAGAAAACAAAACCCCAAACCAACAGCAGCAGCATCAGCATAAAAAAAATTTACATTATACGCCAACGTCGCCATACCAGGAACATCAGCACCAGCAGCAGCCACAACATTTTTAATTTAAATTAAAATTAAGACCATGTAAGTGGAGTGTTCATTGATATTTTTTCTTGACTATTCTTACTCGAAATATAAAAAAAACGTGATCCAGAAACTTACAAATAAAACAATAATCTTTATAACATATTCCAAGAGTCTCAGACAAAATAAAAAGGCGCAAGCTCAGACAAAATTTCATAAAATTTTCGAGAAAAAAATTAAATACAAAAAAAAACCAAAATCTTTGCTCTTTACGCTAAAGAAAACATATGAGTGAAATAGAAGACTTGTTAAACGAATTCCGAAAACTCAGAAGTACGGAAGATTTGCAGGAAAATCCAAACAGTTCAAGTATGGCAATGACCAACGAGCAGTTAAAAGCCATTGTAGAAGGCGCAGTTGCAAGCGCACTCGCCATACAGGAAAGAAGTTTCGAACAAAAATTACTAGACGTTCAGAAGCGCTTAGGTGGTGTAAATATCAGCACACCAGAAGTAGAAACTTATAAAGATGCCGAAATCAGAATAAGTGTTTCGTGTAGTGAGACCTTAGATATTATGAAGTCCCTGCCGGACTTTGAGGGTAAAAATGAGACGTACGTTTCATGGAGAAAAGCGGCCCACACAGCATATAAAGTGTACGAAAAATACGACGGCAGTTCCAAACACTACCAAGCACTAGGAATACTAAGAAATAAAATAAAAGGTTCAGCCGATATGGTTCTTTCGTCCTTCGACACACCTCTGAACTTCAAAGCCATAATAAACCGGCTAGACTTTACATACGCAGACAAACGACCGGTATACTTAATAGAACAGGAGATGTCAACGCTTCGCCAGGGAAACATGACTCTCTTGCAATACTATGACGAAGTAGAGAAAAAGCTGACTCTGCTTATAAACAAGACAATTATGACCTACGACAATACCGTAGCAGCGACAATGAACGAAAAATATAGAGCAGATGCGCTTCGCGTATTTATTTCGGGAACAAAAAAATCGCTAAGCGATGTTCTTTTTTCGGCTAGACCATCCGATCTTCCTTCCGCTCTAGCCTTAGAACAAGAAGTAGAGGCTAATCACGAGCGATATATGTTCGCAAGTAGTTTCGCTCGTAGCACGGAGGAAAAATTCCATAGGTCCGAACAGAGACAACAGGACAGAGAAAGAAATACAATAACAGATTCTAGACCTAACCTGGAGGGTAAAAACCCCCATTTTAATAAAAGACCAAGACAGCCACTCAGACAGGATCCAGTCCAGCCAATGGATGTTGATGGTTCATCTCGTTCTAGACAATCAACTCAAAATCAACAGAGTAGTCTGTTTCATAGACAAACCCAAAGCAATCAGTGGCAGACCAATCAACAAAATGTTCAACCCAACCCTTACAGTAGCCATGGACCAGCACATAAAAGACCTAATAATAGTAGTGCGAGATACACAGGACCAAAACACCAAAGAATAAACCATTTAGCGTTGGACAATGACCAATCTAACGAAAACGATGACGAATACCCTACAACAGCCGAGGAGGAAGTAGAAGACATAGATGATGACCTCGTAGAATATGACGAAATAAATTTTTTAGGCATAACTCCCTGCTCCCGTTCATAGAAAGGTATATCGCAGGGAGAAAAATCAAACTTTTGATAGACACGGGAGCTTCCAAAAATTATATCAAACCTATGAAAGAGTTAAAAAACGTTATTTTCGTAAATAAGCCATTTTCCGTAAAATCGATCCATGGGTACAACACAATAAACAAAAAATGCATCTTAAACCTATTTAACACAACTACAACATTCTTCTTATTACCAAACTTAACAACGTTTGACGGAATAATTGGACTAGACTTATTAAAAAAAACTGACGTCTTACTTGACCTAAAATTTAAAAAGTTAATAACTAACAACAATTCGGAAGAAATTAAATTTTTGAAATGTGCAAACGTTAATTTTACAAAAGTTGAGGACATAGAAGTACCCCACGAAGTTATGAAAAAATTCCAATCAATGTTAGAAAACCGCACGGCTGTATTTGCAGAGCCGAATGAGGCGCTCCCTTACAACACTAATATCATTGGTACTATCCGGACGGAGAACGAAGACCCAATATATTCAAAATTGTACCCATACCCGATGGGTGTGTCCGACTTTGTAAATACAGAAACACAGGTCATGTTACGAGACGGCATAATTCGACCATCTCGGTCTCCATATAACAACCCGGTTTGGGTTGTAGATAAGAAAGGGACTGATGAACACGGAAATACAAAAAAACGCCTTGTAATAGACTTTAGAAAACTTAATTTAAAGACGGTAGACGACAAATATCCTATTCCGAATGTAGTTTTTATCCTGGCCAATTTAGGCAAGGCAAAGTACTTTACCACTTTGGATTTGAAGTCTGGTTTTCACCAGATACTACTCGCCGAAAATGACAGGGAAAAAACTGCCTTCTCAGTAGGAAATGCAAAATACGAATTTTGTAGACATCCCTTTGGATTGAAGAATGCACCCAGCATTTTTCAGAGAGCCATCGACGATGTGCCCAGAGAACAAATAGGGAAATCATGCTATGTCTACGTCGATGACGTAATTATTTTTTCGGAAAATATGCACGAACATGTGAAACACGTAGCATGGGTATTGGACAAACTATATGAGGCCAATATGAGGGTTGCGCGTGAGAAATCTAATTTTTTTAAAGAAAGCGTAGAGTATTTAGGTTTTGTAGTTTCACGAGGAGGAATAAGAACATGCCCAAACAAAGTAGATGCAATTCGTAACTACGTGCAACCAACCACACTATTTAATGTCAGATCATTCCTTGGATTGGCAAGTTACTATAGGTGTTTTATTAAAGACTTCGCGTCTATTGCAAAACCTATAAGTGACATCCTAAAAGGTGATAACGGCAAAGTGGGTGCTGGACAATCAAAGAAAATACCAGTTAACTTTGATCAAAATCAGCGCCAGGCATTCGAGAAGCTTAAGAATGTTCTCGCGTCCGAAAATGTAATGTTATTATACCCAAATTACAAAAGAGCGTTCGACTTGACGACAGATGCTTCGTCTTTCGGTTTGGGAGCAGTTCTATCACAGGACGGAAAACCTATAACCATGATATCGCGAACTTTAAAGGACAGGGAACTAAACTTTGCAACGAATGAAAGAGAGTTGCTAGCAATTGTATGGGCCCTAAAGAGCCTTAGGAACTACCTATACGGAGTCAAAAATTTGAACATTTACACTGACCATCAACCACTTACTTTCGCCGTCTCAGATCGCAATCCAAACGCCAAAATTAAGCGGTGGAAAGCTTTTATTGACGAGCACAACGCCCAAATTTTTTACAAGCCAGGAAAGGAGAATTACGTCGCTGACGAGCTGTCCCGACAGCACATCCACTCATTGGAAGAGGATGCACAGTCAGATATTGCCACAATACATAGCGAGTTGTCACTTACCTACACTATCGAAAAAACAGACAAGCCGGTAAACTGCTTTCGGAACCAAATAATAATAGAAGAAAGCGGAACTGCCTCAGTTAGAACGGTGATTATGTTCGGTGAAAAGACTCGACATCTCTTGTATTTCTTGGATAGAGAAACACTTATACAAAGAGTATGCGATGTGGTCAAGAAAGACGTAGTCAACGCAATTTTATGCGAACTTCCGGTACTGGCATTTATCCAACATAAATTAGTAGAAACATTCCCGACAACCATATTCCGTTACACGAACCGCATGGTGAATGAAATTTTTGACAAAAACGAACAAAAAGAAATTACGGTGTCAGAACATAATAGGGCTCATAGAGCCGCCCAGGAAAACGTGAAACAGATTATGCAAGACTATTTTTTTCCCAAAATGACTCATATGGCGAATGAGGTCGTTGCTAATTGTAAAACCTGTCAGAAGGCAAAATATGACCGACATCCTCAAAAGCAGATTCTCGGAGAGACACCGATTCCCTCATATACAGGAGAATTATTACATATTGACATATTTTCTACAGATAAAAAATACTTTCTTACTTGTGTAGACAAGTTATCAAAATTTTCAATTGTCCAACCAATCGCTTCCAGAACCATTGCAGACGTACAAACCGCGATTTTACAGCTTATTAATTTCTACCGACGAACAAAAACAATATATTGCGACAATGAGCCGTCAATAAAATCCGAAACAATTAAGACCCTTCTAAGTAACCAATTTAACATACAAATCGTTAATGCACCGCCACATCATAGTACGTCAAACGGACAAGTGGAAAGATTCCACAGTACACTGGCAGAAATTGCGCGGTGCTTAAAAATCGAAAGAGGTATTAAAGACGCGGTTGAATTAATACTTCTCGCGACTATAGAGTACAACAAAAGCATTCATTCAGTAACGAATAAGAGACCCATCGACGTAATACACTCGTCAACCATAGAGCTTAACACAGAAATTAGGGATAAAGTTTTAAATGCACAAAATAGTCAACTAGAAAGATTAAATAAAACAAGACAGGATAGAAACTTTCAGGTAGGAGACAGAGTCCTTGTAAAGTCTAATAAGCGATTGGGGAATAAACTTTCAGATTTGTATTCTGAAGAAATTGTAGAGTCAGACTTGGGGACCACAGTCTTAATAAAAGGGAGGGTGGTCCATAAGGATAATTTGAGGTAAACTAAATAAATCTTATTTTTCTTTTTTCTCCAACACACTAGGTTTTGGACAATATTACTTCTCGCCGTATCCATAACAGCAAAAATTACCGACTACACGACGTCAAGTTACATACCGATTATAGACGGGGATGTAACTATTTGGAAAGAATTCCAGTATCTTAAGCACTCAAGTAACTTAACCCTATTTTCAGAAATAGTAACGGAAACAGAGGAAATGAGAATTCATTTTCCCCAGTCTCATATGAGACAAATATTAGATTCAGACTTAAGACACATTAGGACTCTTATAGGTACAGTAAACATTCACCATAGACATGCAAGAAGTATCAATATATTAGGTACCGCTTTAAAAATTGTAGCCGGTACTCCGGATTTTGATGACTTCGAGAACGTAAAATTTACACAGAAAGAGCTTATTGAATCAGAAAACAGACAAATAAATATAAACACAAAGACCCAAGAGCAAATTAATAGCCTAACAAACGCGGTAAACATTTTGGTAAAAAACGCAAAAACAAACCAAATAAATACAGAAAATTTATATGAAAATTTACTATCAAGAAATAGAATAATTATTTCTGAGCTCGAAGCTTTGATGCTGTCAGTTACACTTGCGAAAATTGGAATAATAAACCCAGCGATTTTAGACTCAAACGATTTACAAAACTTAGTCAATGAACATTCCACAAATATTACTGTTACTGACCTAATGGAAGTCGCTCAAATTAAGGTTTTGTTAGATAATAACTTTTTACACTTTATATTAAAATATCCTAAGCCATACATAGCATGTAAAAAAATTATCTTGCACCCTGTTGAACACAACGGCACTATTCTTAATTTTGCCGATGGCGATATTATAGCTGACTGCGGTAACAAAGTGATGCCGATTGGAAACTGCACCTCTGCCCTTACAACAACATTCTGCAGAGAATTGCCCTACACAACGTGCGCACAACAACTGCACTCAGGGGGCAACGCACACTGTTCGACTCGCACGAGCCACCTCGAGCCGCTAACAATCATCGATGACGGCGTTATTATTCTCAACGACGAAACAGCTACGATCAACGGACAACTTGTAACCGGAACATTTCTCGTTACATTCGACGAAGAAGCTAAAGTAAACAACACCATATATCGCAACCTAAAGAGCTACGTAAAGAAATACCCAGCGCCAGCTGCATCAACGCTCATTAACATTACGGGTCATCAAGAATTATTGAGCCTACCATACCTGCAAAAATTAAATATGGAAAACTTGCGATACATTGGTGAAATGGAAAAGGGACTGGTAAAACGGCCTATAGTATCTGGACTGGCCGCGATCGCTTTTTTGGCCATCTGCTTTTTAATCTCCAAGCTCTATCAGAGACGCCAGCGGGTCCGTCGCCAACATGATCTTCAAGTTATTATCGACGGTTTCAAAAAGTCCGAGGACGTCCTTCATCTAAGCAAGGGAGGAGTTAACACGGTCACCCAGCAACAGAAAAGTTGCCAGGCTGTTCCCGCATAACCGGATGGGAATATGCAAGGCCAGCGTCACCTGCGGATATTGCACAGCGACGGTGCTATGGTCAGCATATTCAGCGGGCAATGCACTGTGACGGAAGCAGCCCACAATCGACGGGCAATGCACTGCAACCCAAGCAGCGGCTGCCCAACTCCATGCACGAGGCGCCGGGTCAGCAGTTTCAGAGCATAGGGCTAGCTTACATTTTAAGAATTTATGTACTTAGTAGTTAGTCGAATTTTTGAAATAAATCGTGACGGACATCGCCTCGCGAACCCAAAGTCTTCTCATTTTAATTTATATTATGGTGAAAAATTTTGATAATGCAGTAGGAGTCGCAAGAAAGCTAATCTCCAGCTAAGCTAAACACAAAGGTCCTTATGTGATAGATAAAGTTTTGAGAAATGATAGGTATGTGATAAAAGACGTGGAGGGTTTTCAATTGTCTCGTTGCCCTTATCAAGGAGTCTGGAGTAGTCAAAATATAAAGCATTGGATTGGTAAACGAAAATAGCTGTAAACATATCCAAAGAATTGTAAATGTAAAGACTGATAGTATGTAAAATAATATTAGATAAAATCAATTGTAAATTAAACCAAGATCAGGGGATCTTGAAATGTCAGGACGGCCGAATTGTAGCAGGATGGCTACTTAGTAGTATTCTTGATCTAACACTACTCTCAGAGAGTCGGGAGTTGGTGCGTGTCGTGAGCTGAGAGCGAAGTCAGTTGAATGCCAGCAGTGATCCTGACCTGATAAAACTTGTGAAATAAAACTATAAACTATTTTGTGTAAACCTACTGTGTGGTTATTCATTAATAGGGATATATATCATACCCCTACAGTTGTGTTTTTGGTGTCTTTACAGATGTTGCAGTCTTTGATATAAGTTATCATTTGACTTGCCATCTTAGGCCAGTAGTAAAACTGTCTAAGCCTGATAAGCGTCATCGCGATATCGCTGTCGTGTAATTGCTGGATAAAGGTGTTCTTTAAAGCTTCCGGAATCCACAGCTTCCACGGGAATTCCTGTGTTTCGCCGGTCAAAAATTCTACTCGCTTCACCAAGAGGCCGCCTTTCACCACTAAATTTGGAAAATGACAAGCAATTTACTTCAGCGCTTGGATTATTTCCAGGTCCTCGGGACTTTCGAACTCCACGGTTTCAAAATCGAACACATCGATGGCTTCTACCTTCGGGACACAAGAAAACATGTCTACCACCGCATTATCTTTCCCTTCCGATGTTCTATTTGGAAAGCTTATGCTTGTAACGCCAACGACCACAGCGCCAATTGTCCATTTAGATCTTTGAGAGTCATGAGCCTTTAAAGACCAGAATGGTCGGTGATGACTGTGAAGGGTAAGAGTTCTATATGTGAGAAAATGCACGCTGTAAAATACGTCGCCTGCATTTCGTCCGTTTAAGTTTTACACCAGAAGTTCCTTCTCCCTAAAGAAGACGAGGGAGGGAGTCGAATTGTTACTCGTGCCGTTGGTTCCGTGTTTGCCTTCTGTGCCAAAGAAGCAGTAACCCGTAACGCCTCGACATGTGAGTCGTTGTTGTTGTTGGTAGCGTGGCTTTTCTTAAAGCTAAATGTTTTTTTTATCAGTCAGTTCATTTAGAGGGAGGGTTTATAGAGATGGCGCAGTGGTGTATACAATGTATACACCGCCTTCCCAGCTTCTCGACTTCGATGGGGATTGTAGCGGAGTCTTTAACCATTTAGCGGAGACTCTTGAAATTAAGTCTTACGAGATGTTACCTGAAATATGAATATCAATACGAGTAGGTTAAGAATAAATGTTATTGTAAATTTTCTTACAAAAAAAATCTATGTGCATGAGAGAGTCCTAAAACTTTTTTAAAACCACCACTATTTTTATACCCGTTACTAGTAGAGTAAAAGGGTGTTTTCCGACCCTATAAAGTATATATATTCTTGATCAGGGTCACTAGCCGAGTCGATATAGCCATTTCCGTCTGTCCGTCTTTCCGTCAGTCCGTCTGTCTGTCTGTCCGTATGAACGCTGAGTCCTCGGAAACTACAAAAGCTAGAAGGTTGAGATTTCCCACACATATTCTTGGGCTTCCTACGCAGCGCAAGTTTATTTCAAAAAGGTGCCACGCCCCCTATAACGGCCACAATCGCCCACTAACGATTTTAAAATGTGACTGGCGCCCACACCTTTAAAGATTTCCGAGAAGTATAAATGCAATTTTGTTGTGTATGTTTTTACCTATCGAAATGTAGAAGACATTTTTCAAATCGGACCATTTATTAAAAAGTTATTCGCAATCAAAAAAATGTTATATATCCATCTCGCTCGCACTCCCTTTAGCTGAGGGACGGGTATTAGATAGTCGGGACACAAACCCGATTATAGCGTTCTCTCTTGTTTTAAGCTATTGTCGTCTACAAAACCGTAATGATTTTTATTTTTTGATTTTTATAATAAAACTCAAAAAAAAGTGTCTTGTGTTTGTTTATCAACAAAGTTTAGCCTTTCAATCGTGCTAGTGTTTGAAATAGATCCCCCATTTGACGGGTACGTGGTTATAGTTTATTTCAACTTTTCCATTAGATTTGCTTAATATCTTGCTTTGTTAGTGTAATTTGCATTCTCCTAATTTGCTGAAACTCTTGTATTCTCCCTCTATCTCTCTTCACTCTCTCCCGCTCTCCATTACAACTGTAATTTAATTCTCTTTGAACCTCTCTAAATTTCTTATAGACTTTTGGGTGCAATTCTCATAGTCTCTCTCTCTTGCTTGCTTTTACATTGTAATTGTTCGTGCGTTATAGTTGTTGGTGCCCCACAAGCCACGCTCAGTCGATAGAAGCTTGTAGAAAAATGATTGTTCGAGCTTTTATTAGGAATCCCGAAATGTAGGCAACAAAAAAGAATAACATGAAAAGATACAAGCAAGCGAAATAGTGCTGCCCATCAAGTAGGTTGGTATCGGCAATGGGCAGAAGCGCAGAGCAAATTGCCATTCTTGATTTTGACTTGTGAGAATAAGGAAAAAAAAAGGAGAGTCAGCTGAGTGGTTCCATCTTTGGCGGCTCAAGACATCCGGTTTGAAGTAAGATACCTTGGCCACGCGCTTGGCTAAATCTTTTCACATTGGATCGTCAAGGAGGACAGTCATCAGCTCCCAAAAGGTTGAAAAAAGTTTTGTACTTTTTTTTCCCGTAAAGTAAAACCAACCCCAATTTTGAACTACAAGAAAAGAACAAAACGAAAAGGAATTATATATTCTTTTTATTGCTGCCAAGCAAGGTGAATATAACCCAGCCATATAAATAGGTAATTCAAGAAAGTGCCTAAGCCGATTCTTTATTTTTCTTTCCCTCGTTGCGTGTCCAGCTTGGCACGGAGCAGCAGCAACAATCCCAGCAGCCTCCAATTGGCAAAACGGCTAGGAAGATATTTTTGCTCATACCAACAGCCAAACAGCCAATTCGCCGGAGAGCGAAAATCCATTCGCCCAGACATAGGATTTCCAGCCACTCAGTACTCTGCTTCCAATAGGAAAACTTTGCCGGCCGATTCTCGAAATTCGTTCAGCTTTACCAGAGCGATTGGGCTTCCCGCTTCTCTCCCGGAGTCAGCCGGGAAAGCCACTTGCGCCGACCACGCTAAGGAAATAGTAGCTCGCGCCGCGGTCAGCACACCAGTTGCCGTAAAAAAATCACGCAGCAGTTTGTTAAAATATCCCCCAAATCGTAAAAAAAATAATGTGAAGAAACAACCTATTGGGTTGGCAAGAAAGTCATGTCGTTTTTTTTAGTAATCGTTTTTAAAGCTTATTGTCTTAGGTACTATCGATGAAAATTTGGTAATTATTCGATAACATTTGTGGAAGCTATAGCAAATTAAACATGGAGGATCAAAGTGAGCATTTTCGGCATATTTTGCATTTTTATTTCCGAAAAGGAAAAAAAGCGGTCGAAGCTCGCGAAAAATTGTGCGAAGTGTATGGTAAAGATGCCATGAGTGATCGCCAATATCAGCGCTGGTTTGCCAAATTCAGGCTTGGAGATTTTGGAGTTAAAGACGCCCCACGTTCTGGTCGACCATCGGCCGTTTTTGACGAACAAATACAGGCTTTGCTGGATGAAAACCGGCGTTATTCAACGCGGGAGATGTCAGAGAAGCTCAGCGTGTCGCATACAACGGTTGAAAACCATTTGAAGAAACTTGGCTACGTAAACAAGCTCGATGTTTGGGTTCCGCATAACTTAAAGGAAATTCACCTAACTAAGCGTATAAATATCTGCCATTCTCTGCTGCAACGGATTAAAAACGATCCTTTTTTGAAGCGGATTATTACTGGCGACGAAAAGTGGGTTGTTTACAATAATGTCCAACGAAAAAGATCATGGAGCAAGAAAGATGAGCCAGCCCAAGCCACATCAAAGGCCGATATCCATCAGAGGAAAGTTATGCTGTCTGTTTGGTGGAATTGGAAGGGTGTAGTGCACTTTGTGACAACGCTAGGCCCCACACATCTTTGGTCACTCGGCAAAAATTAACGGAGCTGAATTGGGAAGTGCTACCACATCCACCTTATAGTCCGGACTTAGCACCTTCAGATTGCCATTTGTTTTGCTCTCTTCAAAACTCTTTGAATGGTAAAAACTTTGCTGGAAAAGACCAAAAGTTCTTCGAGCGCGGAATTATGCAGCTGCCCGAGAGATGGTCATTAGTGGTCGAACAAAACGGCCAATACATAATCGATTAATTATAAGTCCTGATATAAATAAATCATCTTTGAAAATATTGAAAAAAAACGGCATCGGCAAGCAACAATTTATTAGCCGCGCGTAGCAACACAAGCAGTTCGGGTCACGCTTTGATCACTCCTGAAAAGGTCGCGAATGTCATGCAAAGTTGGGGTATAAAATTTGAAGGTTCTAAAGACGGTCTGCAAACCGAAGAATTTTTATATGGGATTCACGCGCCAACAAAGCTAAATCTACATAGGTCAGAGTGTCACGGTAAGAAAGTGTAGTCACTCCCAGGGATCCTGTAGACGAAGTCAAGGACATTCAGGATCATGGTAGGTTGGGCCCTTGCAATTATCCTGCGAGGAAAAGGCAGGTGTATCCTTTGTATTGTGGTGTTTTTTTTTCTGTCGACGATTTTTTTGTTTTCCCTCTTACGTTCTCCTTCTCTTCCCCAAAGCTAAGTACGCGAAAATTAATTTATCTTTAATAGCATGCGAGCAATGGTACCGTGGCGGTACCCTTTCTTTAGAAACCCACCCCAAGCCGACCAGACATAAATGGAAGCCGAGGACATCGAGTACTCCGCAAAAAGCGTTATTTCTTTCCACCAGCTTTTTCTTTCCCAAATCAAACGTAATATGCTAAAAGCTTTTTCTCTCGCGCTCTCTGGCTTTCGATTTAATTCGTGATCCGCGCTCTTATACTTTTTGTGCTTTGTGTCTTTGCGGTTTTGGAATTTGATCCCAGTGCCAAATTTACTTGAGGTATTTTTCATATTTTATTTTATTTTCTTTATTTTTTTTTTATAATGGCTCTTATCTGTTCAATGACAAGTTGTATTCTTTCTTCTTCACCTAATGAAGATTTTATTTTCTGCTGGTTCTGCGAAACGATGATGCATGTTAAATGTGCAGGATTTAATGGCAGAGTTAGAGACTTTCTTGAGCAGCGTGTCGGTCTCATGTTGGCAATTGTACCCAATTTAGTAACAAACAATTAGTAACCGAGTCGCCTAAACGAAACGGTGCCAATGGATACCGCTGGGTCCGGTGGAGTCCCTGTTTCCGGAAGTCATGTTGGGAAAAAATCTTCAGAGCCGGCGGAGTTATCAAATTCGGTGCCGACCGTACCTATAGGTAAAGTAGGTGGCGTTTCTGGCTTTCAGACGAGTGAGGTTCAGACTGCTGCCGGGGGGCGTAAGAAACTTTTAGTTGTTCCACATAGGAAGCAATTATTTGTTTCTATATTTACCCCGGATACCAAATCTGAGGATGTTTTTGAATTTATACGAGAAAAATTCCCATCCGAGGACATTGCAGTTGAACAATTTCGATTTTCGTTCGCCCGTATATCGTCTTTTAAAATATTTGCTCCGCCTGATGTGTTTAATGAACTACTTTCTGAAAGCTATTGGCTTAATCATGATTTGGTAATAAAAGAATTTGTTCCTTATAAACCGAGAACAAATAAAAGACCTCCCACTGTGCCTCATAAACGGCTTTCCACTGTGCCAAATAATAGGGGTTCCACTGTGCCAAAAAACTAATAGGTTTAGTTTTTGGCTTATCAAAATGTTAGAGGACTAATTAGAGGACTACTAAAGCTTTATGCTGACTCCTCTGCATTTACTGAAGATATTTTGGGGGGTGGTGTACTGATTGCCGTTACCTCTAGTTTAACATCGGAGGGACTTAACTTTCATATACCGAAATTGAATTTGTTAGTGTCAAAGTTTCCCTGCAATCCTGATCTATTTTAGTAACCTGCTCTTATATTCCTTCTGGCTCTGATTTAATAATTTATGAGCACCATCTGTTTGCTATAAAATCTCTTCTATCCTTTCTTTCCAACAGAGACCTTTTGATTGTTTCGGGTGACTTTAATCTCCCTAATATCTCTTGGTCTCTTCCCACTGGCTCACTTGTCGCTACACCTTTATCCGGCCATGATTTTGTGGATGGCCTTTTAGAATTATCGTTACAGCAAGTAAGCTTTTTACGAAATTCATTAAATATTCAATTTGATCTAGTATTTGTTTTAGATCCGCATAAATTCACGGTATCTAGAATTGACGCACTTGTTGTACCTGAAGACCGATATCATCCAACATTGGAATTGACAATTTGCCTCCCCTGTACTGATACCTTTTCTGCTTTAGTTCCTCAAACTAAAATGAGATGCTTTAGTAAATGTGACTATAATAAACTAAACTAAATACATGATTTCGCAATATAATTGTACTGATTTGTTCAATTGCATGGATATTGAAAGTGCAATTGAACTTTTCTATAGCGTTTTAAACACTTTTTTTTGACGAATGCGTTCCTGACAGGCTTCCTTCAAAGCTAAACAGGCCTCCTTGGTTTAACAATGCGCTTCAAAGACTTAAAAATCTTAAATCCAACACTTATAAAAAGTATAAAAAATCGGGTAAGCCATCTGATTTTTCGAAATATGTGGTGGCTCGTTCAGATTTTAATGTTCTCAACAGTCATTGCTATTCTTTGTATTTAAATCGATGTAAACTCGAATTTTCAAATGATCCGAAGCAGTTTTATAACTTTGTTAATGCCAAGCGTAAGTATTCGGCATTGCCTTCATCGGTACGTTTAATCTCGAAAGTTCTCTTTTAAAGGATTTAGCAACAACAACGCCAACGTATTCTCCCGGTCCTGATGGACTCCCTGGGTGTGTGCTTAAGTTGTGTGCTTCAACCATTTGTAAACCGATTCTTAAACTTTTTCATTTGTCTATTTCATCATCAGTTTTTCCAACTATCTGGAAGGACTCTTTTATTATTCCACTCCACAAAAAGGGTGCAAAGGCGGAAGCCCAGATGATAGGACTCAGAGGGTTATATTTAAGAGCGCTGTTTTTAAAATGATCCACGTGACATCTGGAGTTCCTCAAGGTAGTCATTTAGGCCCTTTGCTGTTTACTTTGTTTATTAACGATCTTCCCTCTATCGAAGCACATTCTCGTGTACTAATGTACGCTGATGATGTTAAGCTTTGTTTATCTTAAAAAGATATAGATATATCTCCCTAATATCTCTTGGTCTCTTCCCACTGGCTCACTTGTCGCTACACCTTTATCCGGCCATGATTTTGTGGATGGCCTTTTAGAATTATCGTTACAGCAAGTAAGCTTTTTACGAAATTCATTAAATATTCAATTTGATCTAGTATTTGTTTTAGATCCGCATAAATTCACGGTATCTAGAATTGACGCACTTGTTGTACCTGAAGACCGATATCATCCAACATTGGAATTGACAATTTGCCTCCCCTGTACTGATACCTTTTCTGCTTTAGTTCCTCAAACTAAAATGAGATGCTTTAGTAAATGTGACTATAATAAACTAAACTAAATACATGATTTCGCAATATAATTGTACTGATTTGTTCAATTGCATGGATATTGAAAGTGCAATTGAACTTTTCTATAGCGTTTTAAACACTTTTTTTTGACGAATGCGTTCCTGACAGGCTTCCTTCAAAGCTAAACAGGCCTCCTTGGTTTAACAATGCGCTTCAAAGACTTAAAAATCTTAAATCCAACACTTATAAAAAGTATAAAAAATCGGGTAAGCCATCTGATTTTTCGAAATATGTGGTGGCTCGTTCAGATTTTAATGTTCTCAACAGTCATTGCTATTCTTTGTATTTAAATCGATGTAAACTCGAATTTTCAAATGATCCGAAGCAGTTTTATAACTTTGTTAATGCCAAGCGTAAGTATTCGGCATTGCCTTCATCGGTACGTTTAATCTCGAAAGTTCTCTTTTAAAGGATTTAGCAACAACAACGCCAACGTATTCTCCCGGTCCTGATGGACTCCCTGGGTGTGTTCTTAAGTTGTGTGCTTCAACCATTTGTAAACCGATTCTTAAACTTTTTCATTTGTCTATTTCATCATCAGTTTTTCCAACTATCTGGAAGGACTCTTTTATTATTCCACTCCACAAAAAGGGTGCAAAGGCGGAAGCCCAGATGATAGGACTCAGAGGGTTATATTTAAGAGCGCTGTTTTTAAAATGATCCACGTGACATCTGGAGTTCCTCAAGGTAGTCATTTAGGCCCTTTGCTGTTTACTTTGTTTATTAACGATCTTCCCTCTATCGAAGCACATTCTCGTGTACTAATGTACGCTGATGATGTTAAGCTTTGTTTATTTTAAAAAGATATAGTGTCAGGCTTCAACTTACAGTCAGATATGGATCGTTTTCAGGGATGGTGTGAGTACAACCTTTTAAATTTGAACTGCCTTAAATGCAACGTTATGACTTTTTATAGGGGTACTCCTACGTTTATTAGTTATTCTCTTCAAAATACACCACTTGACCGAATATATTCAATTAACGATTTAGGTGTTCTCCTCGACCCAAAACTTAAATTTGACTGCCACATAATGGCCACTGTCAATATAGCTATGAGTGTACTTGGGTTTATAAAGCGTTGGACAAAAGAATTTGATGACCCGTATACAACCAGATTATTATTTACCTCCCTTGTCCGTCCTATTTTGGAATATTGTTCTTCAGTTTGGAGTTTATCAAGTGCACATCGGCCGTATTGAGTCAGTACAAAAAAAATTTCTTCTTTTTGCCCTTCGTAATTTGAACTGGGATCAAAACGTAAGGCTACCTTCCTACCAGAGTAGATTACTATTGCTTAATTTACTTACACTTGAAAACCGTAGAATAATGCTTGGTACTATATTTATGCAAAATCTTATAAGAGGTGACATTGATTCTGTAGAACTGGTAAACCATTTAACTTTTAATGTTCCCGTTAGATAAACACGAAATTATTACCCTCTTAAATTGCCTCGTTGTACATCAAATTTTACTTTGCATGCAGGGGCGGACTTAGACAATTCGCCGCCCTAGGCAGTTTTGATTTTGCCGCCCTAGACTGCAGAATAATTTTCGTTTTTTATCATTTTGTTATTGACCTTGTGTTATAAGTTTGCATGCATTTCCACATTAGGAGTTAAAGAAGAAGGTAGTGGTGGTTCAGAATGTTTTTTATACCCTTTGTTAAATCCGCTGCCTCGTTGGAGGCAGCCAAAGGTGATATTTGCCCTTGTGCAAATGTCAGTGGGTGTTGTTGTTGTAGAGGCCGCCGCTGCCCATGTGCAGATGGCGGAGCTCGATCCAAAAATTAAAAACAACGGAGTCAACGATATTTCTTTCATGAAGTTCTGTCTGAGACTATATTTTTCTTTCGCTTATACATTCGGTTGTGCTATGCATTACAGGAAAGCTTATGATGTACCGTTTTTATTGTGGATCATAATGCTTTACAGTAGAGGGTAATATTCTAGCATACAATTTTAACTTAAATAAAGAGGCAAGCGTGAACATACTCCGCCCGTTGGAAGGACGGTCGTTCTTTCAAGATACAGGTGAAATAGGCAGGGGCGCCACTTTACGAATTGGACGGCGAATGATGACTCCTTTTGCCGTCTTAATATCGACGACTCGGACTCTTCCGTCCGCTCCAGAACAAGTATTGGTAACGCGTCCCAAAGGCCATTGCTGAGGTGGAGCGTTGTCTTCCTGGGTCATGACAAGCTGACCAGGAATTAAACTTAGTAATTAATTAAACTTGGCTCGGGAAGAGCCTTTAAAGACGTTCCGACCAAAAAATGCGATGGGGTGAGTGCTTCTCCATCGTTTGAATCTTCTGAAAGAGGCGTGAGGGGTCGTGAGTTGACAACCGCTTCAGCATCAACTGCGACAGTTTGGAGTTCCTCGTACGTCAAATGCGAGTGACCAGTGTTTTTTACCAATAAAAACTTCATGGATTTTACCGCCTCTAATTTTAAATTCCTCTAATTGCGAGCGGGTTCCAACGAAGTTGATTGCGTTGTCGCAGAATATCTGACTTAGCAAACTTCTCCGCCCGATGAAACGCTTTAAACAGAGAATAAAAGTATTAGTTGAAAGGTCAGATACTAATTCTACATGCACTGCTTTGGTGGCAAAGCAAACAAAGACCGCCATGTATGTTTTGTATGGAGCCTTTCCGCGAATACGATATGACGTCAGAAATGGACCACACAGGTCGACTCCAGAGACAGCAAAGGGTTTTGTGAGTGACAACCGGGCAGCAGGAAGTAACCCCATGATCTGGTCCAGCAAACGAGGCTTATAGTGATAGCAGTGGACACAGTTGCGAACCACTTTGCTAACCAGTCGACGAGAATTAACGATCCATACTTGGAGACGTAGGATTCCGATTAGAGCCTTGGGCCCGGCGTGCATATTGGTTTGGTGAAGAAATTCGACGAGTTCATATGTGAATGCGTGATCTTTTGGCAGTAAAGGTGGGTATTTGGCTTCTATTGGTATTTGCGCATTTTCCAGACGCACGCCAACACGAATGAGTGTCACTGTTCGAGTTCCGATAGCTGATTCCGACAAAAAGGGTGTGAGCCTTTGAAGATCTGCGCTGAGGACTTTGCCCTTCTTTAAACAATCTATTTCCTTCCAATACGTTTGATGCTGAATAAGTCCTACAATAAACAGAAAAGAGTTCTGCAATTCACTTGCTGGCACTTCAACTGCTTGCGACATGCTGAGGTTTTGGCTTGCAGGAATCTTGTTGAAAGCCCGCAAAACGTAAGCTGTGACGCGAAGAACACGGTGATACGAAGAAATTCGATTCAGAGTTTGATCAAGGATGGTTTCTTTAGGTCCGGTGCATTTGAATGATGAAATTTTCCGTTTTTCCAGATCCGCATCTATGTGTTCGATGTTGTCCAACGACTGCGGCCAAAGATGTTCTTCCAACTTAAGAAAGGTTGGTCCTGTAAACCAACTTGTATTTTGAAGTTCGCTGGCCTTGCATCCACGAGATATGATGTCAGCCGGGTTTTCTTTCCCTGTCCAGAAAACAACCCTTTGTATGCTGCTGAACTTATGTTTTATTTTGTTCCACGTATCGCAAAGAATAGATGCAGCACATAACTCTGACCGTGGAAGAGAAAGGACTTTAATTGGGGCAACCTTTGACTTTGCTATGAGTAAATGCGATTCCACTGATCCATTTTGAATTGAGCGAAGATATATACAACAACCGTATGCCCGCTGTGAAGCTTCTGCGAATCCATGTATTTCGCTGTCATTCTTCGGGGAAAGACCCACATATCGGGGTATGACGATTTGGCTTAAATTGTGCAGGTCAGGATAAATAGATTGCCAACGATCTGTTAATTCTTGAGGCAGTGTTTCGTCCTGCACAAATATTTTGCATCTTATTTGATGGACGTTGATGCACTACGAGCAGTACAAACAAGTGGCCCAACGATACCAAGCACGTGCTTGTTACGCGCGGGACCCTTTATCAATTAGGGCAAAAATGCGAGTTCGCGAGGAAAATACATGAAACAGATACTACAACTAAGATTGAAGCAAATGAGATAAAATTTTAGTTTTTAATACGGGGATAGATGTTGAAGTGCAAATTAAATGATAAAGATTGTTATAATTTTTACATAGAACAAGAAAGGGCTCATGCAGAGTAAAATTTGATGTACATCGAGGCAAATTAAGAGGGTAATAATTTCGTGTTAGTCTAGCGGGAACATTAAAAGTTAAACGGTTTACCAGTTCTACAGAATCAATATCACCTCTTATAAGATTATGCATAAAAATAGTACCAAGCATTATTCTACGGTTTTCAAGTGTAGGTAAATTAAGCAATAGTAATCTACTCTGGTAGGAAGGAAGCCTTACGTTTTGATCCCAGTTCAAACTACGAAGGGCAAAAAGAAGAAATTTTTTTTGCACCGACTCAATACGGTCGATGTGCACTTGATATTGTGGACTCCAAACTGAAGAACAATATTCCAAAATAGGACGGACAAGGGAGGTAAATAATAATCTGGTTGTATAAGGGTCATCAAATTCTTTTGACCAACGCTTTATAAACCCAAAAACACTCATAGCTTTATTGACAGTGGCCATTATGTGGCAATCAAATTTAAGTTTTGGGTCGAGAAGAACACCTAAATCGTTAATTGAATATATACGGTCGAGTGGTGTATTTTGAAGAGAATAACTAATAAACGTAGGAGTACCCCTATAAAAAGTCATAACGTTGCATTTAAGGCAGTTCAGATTTAAAAGGTTGTACTCACACCATCCCTAAAAACAATCAATATCTGACTGTAAGTTGAAACCTGACCCTACATCTTTATATGATAAACAAAGCTTAACATCGTCAGCGTACATTAGTACACGAGAATGTGCTACGATAGAGGGAAGATCGTTAATAAACAAAGTAAACAGCAAAGGGCCTAAAAGACTACCTTGAGGAACTCCAGATGTCACGTTGATCATTTTAGAAACAGCGCTCTTAAATATAACCCTCTGAGTCCTACCATTCAAGTAACTTGAAATCCAAGTTAATAGATTACATGGAAACCCAAGCTGATCTAATTTGAATAAAAGGAGAGAGTGGTTAACAGAGTCAAAGGCCTTACTAAAATCTGTATATATAACGTCTGTCTGCATGTTATTCTTATATCCATTTATTACAATGGATGACAATTCAAGAAGGTTGGTGGTGGTTGATCTTCGCTTAACAAAACCATGCTGACACGGTGATATTAGCGAGGAACATAAATGCTGCAAATGAGAAGTAATAATACGTTCAAATGCTTTAGGAATTGCCGACAATTTAGAAATGCCTCTATAATTCTGGGCATCCGCCTTCGCACCCTTTTTGTGGAGTGGAATAATGAAAGAGTCCTTCCAGATAGTTGGAAAAACTGATGATGAAATAGACAAATGAAAAAGTTTAAGAATCGGTTTACAAATGGTTGAAGCACAAAACTTAAGCACACTCCCAGGGAGTCCATCAGGACCGGGAGAATACGTTGGCGTTGTTGTTGCTAAATCCTTTAAAAGAGAACTTTCGGTAATTACAGGGGTAAAAATACAATTAGCCCTATTTAAGGGGTTAGGGTAGGTAGGGTTTGACCAAGCAGCCGAACTATAAGTAGTTTGGAAAAACTCGGCAAATAAATCCGCAATTTCAAAATCCGACGATGCCTCTTTTGAGTTTAAACGTACCGATGAAGGCAATGCCGAAGACTTACGCTTGGCATTAACGAAGTTATAAAACTGCTTCGGATCATTTGAAAATTCGAATTTACATCGATTTAAATACATGGAATAGCAATGACTGTTGAGAACATTAAAATCTGAACGAGCCACCACGTATTTCGAAAAATCAGATGGCTTACCCGATTTTTTATACTTTTTATAAGTGTTTGATTTAAGATTTTTAAGTCTTTGAAGCGCATTGTTAAACCAAGGAGGCCTGTTTAGCTTAGGAGGAAGCCTGTCAGGAACGCATTCGTCAAAAAAAGTGTTTAAAACGCTATAGAAAAGTTCAATTGCACATTCAATATCCATGCAATTGTACAAATCAGTCCAATTATATTGCGAAATCATGTAGTTTAGTTTAGTATAGTCACATTTACGAAAGCATCTCATTTTAGTTTGAGGAACTAAAGGAGAAAGGGTATTAGTACAGGGGAGGCCAATTGTCAATTCCAATGTTGGGTGATACCGGTCTTCAGGTACAACAAGTGCGTCAATTCTAGATACCGTAACTTCATGCGGATCTAAAACAAATACTAGATCTAATTGTCTATTTAATGAATTTCGTATAAAGCTTACTTGCTGTAACGATAATTCTAAAAGGCCATCCACAAAATCATGGGTAGATAAAGGTGTAGCTACAAGTGAGTCAGTGGGAAGAGACCAAGAGATATTAGGGAGATTGAAGTCACCCAAAACAATCAAAAGGTCTCTGTTGGAAAGGAAGGACTGAACAGATTTTATAGCAGACAGATGGTGCTCATAAATTATTAAAACAGAGCCAGGAGGAATATAAAAACAGGTTACAAAAATAGATAAGGATTGAATGGAAACTTTGACACTAACAAATTCAATATCGTTAGGGATATGAATGTTAAGTCTCTCCGATGTTAAACTAGAGGTAACGGCAATCAGTACACCACCCCCCCTACGCGGGGAGCGATCGGTCCTGTAGGTGTTAAAGTTCATTGACAAAACTTCAGAGTCAGATATCTCTGGTTTCAGCCAAGTTTCCGTAAAAGCCAAAATATCTTCAGTAAATGCAGAGGAGTCAGCATAAAGCTTTGGTAGCTTCATATTTAGTCCTCTAACATTTTGATAAGCCAAAAATAAACCTGTTAGTTTTTTGGCACAGTGGAAGGCCTGTTATTAGGCACAGTGGAAAGCCGATTATTAGGCACAGTGGGAGGCCTGTTATTTGTTCTCGGTTTATTGGGAACAAATTCTTTAATTACCAAATCATCATTAAGCCAAAAGCTTTCAGAAAGGAGTACATTAAACACATCAGGCGGAGCAAATATTTCAAAAGAAGATATCCTACGGGCGTACGAAAATCGAAATTGTTCAACTTCAATGTCCTCGGATGGGAATTTTTCACGTATGAATTCCAAAACATCCTCAGATTTGGTATCCGGGGTAAATCTAGAAACAAACAATTGCTTCCTATGTGGAACAACTGAAAGTTTCTTACGCCCCCCAGCAGCAGTCTGAACCTCACTCGGCTGGGACCCAGAAGCGGTTCCTACTGTATCTACGGTCAGCACCGACTTCTGTGCCTCAGGTTGGCATCCAGAAACAGGGTCACCTCCGGAACTGGCTGTAACCATAGGCACAGGTGGCTCGCTTACCCCTGTGCCGACAGGTACTGCTGCAGCTACCGAGTTCAATGCTTTATTTTGTTTCACGGTCTTATTAACTGCCCCTGAGCTGGCTTTTTTTGCGTTTAGGCGACTCGGTTAATAATAATTTCTTATTATTAAATTGGTCACAAACTGAGTTGAACCCGTCATTAAGCTGTTTAAAAACTCGTGAAAGGTTCAATAGTCCGTCTCGAGTCTGCCTCATAAAGCTGCTCATTTCGACTGTCATTTCCTTGCAGGACTCACATGCCCACATGAGACCGGTATGCATTTCAATGAAGTCTTTAACTCTGCCAGTAAATCCTGCACATTTGACGTGCATGACCGATTCGCAGAGCCAACAGATAATAAAAGAATCTTTAGTTGACATCGGAAGAGAACAACTTTTCTTTGTACAGATAAGGGCCATTTTATAGGAAAAAAAGGTTATTCAAAGAAATAGAAAATAAAATGTGGAAAATATACCTCAAGTAAATTTGGCACTGGGATCAAATTCGCAAAACCGCAAAGACACAAAACAAACGAAAAGTATAAGAGCGCGAGATCGCGAGTTTAATTAAAACAAGAGAGCGCGAGAGAAAAAAGCTTCTATCGACTGAGCGTGGCTTGTGGGGCACCAACAACTATACACACGAACAGTTACAAATGTAAAGCAAGCAAGAGAGAGAGAAATATAAGTACAGCAAGTTCAGAGAGAGTGAGAGTGGGAGAGTGGAAGAGAGATTACAAGAGTTTTAGCAAGTTTAGAGCGTATAATTTACACTAACAAAGACAAGCGATTAAACAAATCCAAATAGAAATGTTAAAATAACTAGAACAATGCACCCGTTAATTGGGAGATCTAGTTAAAAACACTTACACAATTGTTAGGCTACGCTTTCTTTATAAACAAACAAAAGACACTCGCAAAAAATCACTGAAAAACACAAATAACTCAGAGCACAAAAGTAAACACAACCGTTCACAAGCGACGCTAAATCGACAACTTATAACCACAGGTCCCAACAAGCCCAGTATGTCATACAAGCGTGCAATAATTGAGAGAATGTTCCTTTTCGTCATAGTGTTCATTTCTGGCAAATCGAACCGAAAGCAAAATTCATCCAATTGGGGCCTCCGCGACATTCCTAAAGTTTTTGTAATATCTTTGCTGTCTAACTTGAATCGATGTTCTTTGATATTATCATCCAACTTGCTAAAATTCCATTTGGCTAACTCTAATCCGGCATAAGATAAAATTCCAGTAACTTGATCAATCTTCAAGTTTAAATCCTCAATGCAGTCAGCTCCTGTAAGGAGGTAATCGACATACGTTTATTTAGTTATGATTTCGGATCCTATAGAAAACTCTTTCATATATTTCTCTGCGATGAAATGCAAACTTCTGATGGCGAGAAACGGTGCACAAGCGAGCCCGTATGTGACAATATTCAACTGAAACAAGAGAGAACGCTATAGTCGGGTGCCCCGACAATCAGATACCCGTTACTCAGGTAAAGGGAGTGCGAGGGAGATGGAGATAGAAACTTTGAACACGCATAACTTTTTAACGAATGGTCCGATTTCTTCTATATTTCGATAGGTATTGATGAACACAATAAAACTGCATTTTTACTTTTCCGAAACTCCTAGGAACTCCTAGAATCTGCATGCAAAACGCCAATCTTCTAGCTTTTATAGTTTCCAAGATCTCAGCGTTCATACAGACAGACAGACGGACGGACAGACGGACAGACAGACGGACAGACGGACATGGCTAGATCGACTCGGCTAGTGATCCTGATCAAGAATATATATACTTTATGGGGTCGGAAACGCTTCCTTCTAGCTGTTACATACTTTTGCACGAATACAATATACCCTTTTACTCTACGAGTAACGGGTATAATAATTTCAATGGGTCAGAAATTTTGTGCCTTAACCAAATTAACTGAAACTTGCGGTCTTGGGGATCCACAACGAATTGCCGGTACATTTTTGTAATATCAGCTGTTACAGCATGCTTATACAGCCTAAATAAAAGCAGGGTTAAGAGAAGGTCCTGCTGAACTGTCGGTCCAACCATTAAAATATTATTTAGTGATACTCCTGTCGACGACTTTGCAGATGCGTCAAAAACTACACGCAACTTTGTTGTTGAGCTGTTTGGACGCAGTACAGCGTGATGAGGAATTACATAATGAGGTCGATTTGAATCAAAACTATCCAAAGGTTGCATGTGCCCCAGATCAATATATTCTTGCATGAAATCACAATACATTTGTTTCTGATCGGGTAAACGTTGTAACCGACGCTCTATTTGCCAAAATCGTTGCTTGGCAATTTCCGCTGAATTTCCTAATTGTTGGGTAGATTTTGAAAAAGGAAGCCGAACTTGAACTTGCCCATGAGAAAAACGGAGTTTTCACAAAAGTGACGATCACATTCTTCCTCTTCAGTTGTATACTGGTTTTGAGCTGGTTCTTAGGACTGCGAGATGTTGCACATAAGAACATTAGCATTCGCCCTAGATTGCGGATTGTCAACAACTTGTCCAAAAATAATCCATCCAAGCGTAGTGTTGAGTAGGCATGGCAGCCCAGGCCCCAGTGATAATTTTCCGCCAGTGAGCAATTCAAAGAATTCCTGGGTGCTTAGTAAAATGTCAATTTTTTGTGGTTTAAAAAACAATGGGTCAGCCAAATCTATTCCGTCAGGAATTGACCATGTCGATGATTCTATACGAGTGGCGGGTTGAGTCAATGCTATTGTCTTGGTAACAGCAAATTGCAATGACCATTCGTCCGCAGACAAACGTGAGCGTATCGTCGTCGAGACTGAGAATTGAATTTTTGCTCTAACATCTCCTATACCATAAAGAAAATGTTGACGTTTTCGCCGAAGCTGTAATTTGTTGGCTAAAGTAAAGTGACCCGGCCCTTGCTGGGTGGAACATTCCGTATTTATCCTGGATAAGAACTAGAGCGGTCGGGATAAGCGCTCGATTTGATTTACGAGAAAGACATGCAACTACTTGTGTGGAGCAACGAGGTTGCTCGTTTGTTTGTTCTACATTTGGTTGAGAACTTTCCTGTGTTTCACTCCTGCGATGTAACGAAGAGTGGTGTAACCCGCGACAAGTCCTACAGCGAAATTTCGAAGGACAGTCAGCTGCGATGTGGCCTTTATGAAGACAGTTCAAACATAGCGCTGCCTGTTTGACCCAATCATGTCGCTTCTCATGTGGGAGTGCAATAACCGAAAGGCCCGATCCTAGATTGTGTTCTGTAGAATCGCATTTTACACAACTGCCTCTAGCCGCTAGGAAAGCCTTTTTGTGGGGGTGACTTACTTTTTCCGGACGCTTTTCAAACTGCTTGAGATCCTGGCTTGGCTTTGCGCTGCATTCTAGGAACTGACAATGCCTGCCTAATATGTTGTAGAAATTATCCCAAGTTGGAAACTGCTCATAGTTCTGACCTCGATCATAAGCATGTTTTGAATCTGAATCGACCTTTTGCAAGACGAGCTGAATTAAAATGGCTTCAAAGGCATTTTGTTCGGTGCCAAGTGAGAGAAGCGAACCACGCAACGCTGCAACTGTATCTAAAATTTCACGAAGGGAAGAAGAATCAGATTTTCTTCGAGTAATATCAACACCTTTTTATCGTATCGTTCCTTAAGGCGCTCCAATGCCTTTTTGTAATTTTCTTCCGATACTTGAAATGCAGCCACTACACTCAATGCAGGGCCAGAAAGACAACCGAGTAGATACGTAAACTTGTCAATGTCTGAGAGTGAGACATCATCATGAACCATATGATTAAACGCTGCAATGAAACGATTGTACTCGCCATATTTTCCGTCGAACTTTGGGAGTTTTAGAGAAGGTAATCGATTATGGGAACTGGCTCCTAAGCAGGTGGAATTTATCAAGACAGAGTCCTCAGGGCCGATACGCTTGTTAACACTTGCACGTTTTAAAAGCGTCGATTTTGTAGCTATGAATTCTGCTTCAAACTGATCGCGAGAATCTTCTCCCAAGTCTATTTCTTCAATTTGCTGTTGAACCTGACACAATTGCCTAAAGTGTGATTCCAACAGGGCCAAGTGACACTCTGCCGTTGAAGCGTCCATTGCTGTGTCTGCAACCGCTCGTTCCGAAGTTCGTTGCATGTTTCGTTGCAGAAGAGTTCTTTTGCGCCTAAGTGCAGCTAGCTGTTCCTCTATAGGTGGTTTGGTCATGTTTGCAAAGAGGTTTAAGAGGCTTTAACAAGTTTTGAAACCACTACGATAGTTTTAGAGTAACTGCAAAACTTTGATGTAAAACTGGGGTTCAGCAATCTAGCGTATTCTGAGAAGCTTTTACGAAATAGGTTAAATAAATCACACCTTTATAACCAGATTTAACCATATTTTGTGTCCGTAAAATCAAATAACATGAACTGGGTTAAATCTGCCGATTTCAACGCTTACGTGCTGCACTTAACTGTCCAATGTGTTCCGGTGACGTAATGCCAAAGAAGTCCAAGTTGAGAAAACTTTTTAACTGCTCCGTTTAAATTGCTGCTATCCCTTGTGATTCCTCGCAGCCGAATTGTTAATGTTCAGGACAGCAGTCCTGTCACGGTCGCCAATGTTTAATCCGCTGCCTCGTAGGAGGCAGCCAAAGGTGATATTTGCCCTTGTGCAAATGTCAGTGGGTGTTGTTGTTGTAGAGGCCGCCGCTGCCCATGTGCAGATGGCGGAGCTCGATCCTTACGATATTTCCTTCATGAAGTTCTGTCTGAGACTATATTTTTCTTTCGCTTATACATTCGGTTGTGCTATGCATTACAGGAAAGCTTATGATGTACCGTTTTTATTGTGGATCATAATGCTTTACAGTAGAGGGTAATATTCAAGCATACAATTTTAACTTAAATAAAGAGGCAAGCGTGAACACCCTTGCAGAGGGTATTATGATTTCAGTCAGAAGTTTGCAACGCAGTGAAGGAGACGTTTTCGACCCCATAAAGTATATATATTCTTGATCAGCATCACTAGACGAGTCGATCTTGCCATGTCCGTCTGTCCGTCCGTCTGTCCGTCTGTCTGTTTCTACGCAAACTAGTCTCTCAGTTTTTAAGCTATCGGGATGAAACTTTCCCAAAAGTCTTCTTACTATTGCAGGTAGTATATAAGTCGGAACCGACTGGATCGGACAACTATATCCTATAGCTCCCATAGGAAGGATCGGAAAAAAAACGTTAAAAAAATTCTAGCTTCGGTGTTTTTTGAAGTATTACCTTCTAATCTTGGGAATATTAGTTTTTAATTATTTCTGAATTTTGAATAAAATGTTATCAAAATCAGACGACTATATCATATAGCGGCCATAGGAACGATCGGAAAATTAATGGGAATATAATAGGAAATAAATTATAGCTTCGTTGGTTTTTATCGTATTCTCTTCTACTCTGGGATATGACTCTTTTTAAATATTTCCGAATTTCGATTTTAATTTTATCAAAACCGAACTACTATATCATATAGCTGCCATAGGAACGATCGGAAATAAGAGAAATAATAGGAGATTTAACATTTTTGCAATTTGTAAATTAATAGGAATGATCTGCAAGGGTATATAAGCTTCGGATGGCCGAAGCTAGCTTCCTTTCTTGTTAATATTATATTTTTTGTCAGTTGTACATAGTAAGATAATGTATCTGTAGATGAGTGCTTGTTCGGTGCCCGAATTGAATTCGGTTTATGTTAAATTCAGGTTCTTCCGTCGTGCTTTACGAACTGCCAATTCAGAAAAGATTGCATCGCATTCTACCTCTCGTAAATCTTCCGCTTCTATTGTCAACAAAGCCAAAGAATTCAAGCGATTTTGTCCAATAGTTGATCTCAAATTATTATTAACTCGTTTTAAACAAGAAAACGATCTCTCACCGCTGCAGTTTGTGATAGCCATGGAAAGGAAAATTCTGTAAGCAATGTCGATATTTGGAAAAACTTCGACAAGATCTTTACATCTGAAAAAGTTTAAAGTTTCAGTAGGTGTGGGTGTGTTCAACTCCAGATCACACTCCAGATATGTTTTAAAAGTGGAAATTACAGCATTCTCCATTTCGACAGCTTTGTGGCCCGCATTTTGCAGAAATTTCACGAAACGTTCTACAGGCATACCGCCTTTTTTCACGTAACGCACTATAAGACGCAGCTGATCCACATGTCAAATGTCTGGTGTGGAATCAACAATTATAGAGTAATATTTCGCACATTTGACCTCTTGAATAATTACGTCTAATACCTTATCAGCTAATATTTGAATAAACTCTTCGCAAATCCTTTTGGACAGATAACTGGTATTACCGACGCCTTTATTTCCGTGTTTCGAAATATGCTCTTCCAGAAATGGATCGAATTCAGCTACCAATTCTTAAAGCATCAAATAGTTTCCGTTGTGAAGAGAACCAAACTTTTCTTCGTGCCCTCTAAAAGGCAATCCACGTGAAGCTAAACTCTTAACGACAGCGACGACTCGTTTCAAAACATTTTTCCAGTAAACTACTTCTTTTTCATATTCAGCAATCACAGTTATGTCGATGCGACCTAAAGCACTCGCTTTATCTTTCAAAGTTTTCAAACAAGTTTGATGCTTTTCAGAATTTTTATGTTGACTCATTCTTATTCTAGCATTTTTCCAATCGCTGAATCCATCTTTCTTAGAAAAAGCAGATTCACCGCCAAAAAGAAGGCATGGAGCACAATATACCGATCCTTTGCTTACTGAATATACTTGCCAGACACGGGTAGTTTTTTCGCCATTTAAAAGTTTTCTTTCGAACATGGATGAATTAAAAAACAGCGTATCTCTTTTTGACTGCGAAAAATCCAGATGCTCATTTCTCTTATAATTATACTTAGCGATATGATCACGTTGAACGTGGGGGGCGTCGCCAGTTTTCCTCTATTGAAGGCAGCTTCGTCGGCGTTGCGGCGGTTGCACGTAGCCGGGTGGCAAGCTGTGGGAGAAGGGGTGGAAACACTTGACGATCGCGAAGCGCGAGATAAATGAAAGAAACACGGTGAACTTTTCGGTAATAGCGCGGACCGGCCGGGCGATGTATTTCTTTTAGTTGACAATGAGAACTAAAACTTAAGCTAATGAGCGCTGTGCTTCAGAGCGCTGTGGAGAGATCCCGGGATTGGGAAAGCGGGAGAGCCTGGAAGAGAGCGTCCAGTGCGGGAGAGTGGGAGAGCCTGGAATCGCGAGCATTCAGTGCGGGCGAGTAGGCATTCGCAACGAGGGAAGAGCGGGCAATTTAAGAGAGGGGAAAAGCGGCGTAAACATTCCGCCCCCCTTGCAATCGCTAGCGTTGCAACGAAACCACGTGTCTAGGACTGGTTGCAGGCACCGGACAGGATCCACCCGAAAGCCGTCCTCTAGGCCACTGGGAGTCCCTCGTCGACCAAGTGGAAGCCAGGTCGGATGACCTTGGCGTAGACATCCGCACCCAGGACGACCGATATGGTTGCCGGCAAGTAGAAGCGCTCGTCGGCCAACGGGAGGTCGCCGTATTTGCTGACCACGGTGTCAGCGAGCTCTCGGATGGGGGTGCGGATGCGGACGTTCGGCTCCACCTTCAGGACCACCTCTAGCTTGAAGCCGTCGTCGCGCTTCGACCGAATTGTCGCCGTGCAGATCCTCTCTTCGCCGACGGTAGTCGTCGGCAGGCGGAAAGCGGACGCCATTGATGCGTCGATGCAGCTCGTCGGCGTACACGGGTCGATGAGGGCGGCCGTGTCGAAGTTCTTGAGCCCGGTCTCCAAGGTAACCATGGCCGTCGGCAGGACGTTGACGCTGTGCCGCTGGAGGATGGACGCAAGTGACGGTGCTGCTGTCGAGGAGGCTGAGCGCGGCGGAGAGGCAAGCGCTCTGCGAGTTGGCGGATCTTGCCGGCGCGAGCGCTGCTGCGAAGCGGCGGATGCCGAGCGCCTTGCCGGGGCCAGCGCTTGGCGAGTTGGCGGATTCTGCCGGCGCGAACGCTGCTGAGTCGCCGACGGCAGAGGGCGCTCGCACATGTGGAGGAGCGTGTGGTGCTTTCCGTTGCACGTTTTGCATTTGTCGCCACTGCGACAACTCACGTCGGAGTGCTCGTGAGCGAGACAATTGGAGCAGTACTTGTTGACAAGCACTGCTCGAAGCCGCTTCTCTGCGCTCAGCTTTAGAAACCTCTGGCACTTCCGAAGCGGATGGATTCCGCGGCAGACTCGGCATCGGTAGGAATTCAAACCTCGAGTACGTCTGCTCTCCAATGCCTGAGCGCTGCGTGGACGAGGAACCATGATGTGATCTGGGAGTGAGTAATGGATAAAAAAAAGAGAAAAAAAACATATGCAGATGATTTGAAAGTGCTTAGATGGCGAGGATGGTTGGAGAATTATGCGGAGGAGGTTGGTTGAGGAAGACGGTTGGAGTGTTCTCCTGGCAGAAGAACTACCTTGGTCACGGGACGCTTAATAATCCTGCGTGCCGTGAGAATGCTGACGACCCGGACATTGCCGTCAGTCCCCAGAAAGACAGAGTCGATTCTGCCAAGGCGCCACTCATTCGAGGGCAGATTGTCTTCTTTGACGACTACCATGTCGCCAACGCGAAGATTTGCGGTCGGGGACTGCCACTTGTTACGCTTGTGGAGCTCCTTGAGATACTCCTCTTTCCATCGAGCTTGGAATTGCTGATGGAGCGCCTTTAAGTGTTGCCACCGATTCACAATGGACTTGGATTCCCCTTTTAATTCGGGTTCCACTATGGACAGAAGAGGTCCGCCGATGAGAAAATGCCCTGGTGTCAACGCCAAGAGATCAGTAGGATCTTCAGACATAGGAGATAGCGGTCTGGAATTTAGACAAGCTTCAATTTTCGCTAGGAGGGTTGAAAGCTCTTCAAACGTGTACTTTCGAGTAGCGGTGGACTTGTAAAACAAGGTTTTGAAGCTTTTGACACCAGCTTCGGTGCTTTGGGAAGGCCACTGATCTCGTGGCTTCGACAACCAAGTTGGTCCATGCCACCAAAGGGAGTTGTCGACCAGTTCTTGTAGAGGCACTCCCCGACTGGCCAAGTCAGCTGGATTGTGTTCGGATTGAACATGTGCCCAATTGGCTGCCTCTGTGGACTGGGTAATCTTTGTTACCCGATTGGCAACGAACGTTGTCCATTGGCATGCTGGTTTGGCTAGCCATGCAAGCACAATCGTGGAATCGGTCCAACAATAGAGTTTGGAGGACAGCATTGGCATATGGGGGAGGATGGATTCAGCCATCTCGGACAACAATAGAGCTCCACACAGCTCTAGCCTGGGAAGCGACACAGTTTTGACTGGCGCCACGCGCGTCTTGGCCGTAAGGAGATGCACTAGCGTCGTATGCCCCATTTCTACGCGCACATAGATCGCAGCACCATACGCCTTTTGAGAGGCGTCACAGAATCCATGATGTTCTACTCGAAACTCTGGGCGGAAGGAAACCCATCTGGGAATTCGGACTAGATCTAGGACCGAGTAACTTTGGAGAAAATCACGCCACTTTTGGCACAGTTCAATTGGGAGTTCATCATCCCACCCTAGGTCATGAAGCCAGATCTCCTGCATGAAAATCTTGGCACAGACCACGAAGGGAGCGAGCCAGCCTGCTGGATCAAACAGCTTGGCAATTTGGGAAAGAACGTGTCGTTTCGTGAGTGTAGCTTCGTTGGAAAGGTCTGGAGGGGCGAAGAAAAACTCATCGGATGTTGCTTTCCAACGGACTCCGAGAGTTTTCGCCGTGCTTTCCGTATCTATCTCGAGGAAATCGGCGTTTAAAAGATGATTGGTCTCGATATGAGCCAGAACTTCTTTATGGTTGGAGGTCCACTTTCTTAATGGAAAACCAGCCGAATCGAGGGCACTCTGCAACTCGCGAATGGTATGGTGAGCCTCTTCTGCAGAGTCAGCTCCCGAAAGGACATCATCGACGTACATGCAACCACGAATAACTTTACTCGCCCTTGGATGGGTTAGTTGCACGTCGGTCGCCAGCTGTTGCAGGACCCGAATTTCCAGAAACGGTGCACAATTGACCCCAAACGTGACAGTTTTTAGCTCAAAGTCGCGAATGTATCCTTCTCTATTGCGGAATAAGATACGTTGGAACGTATTTGCCGGTACATTTTCTCGATATCCGCACTGTACACAAAACGGAAATATCGCCACTTCAGGATCCGGATGGTTAGATCGGACTGTAGGACCGGGCCAGCATGAAGGATATCATTTAAGCTGACCCCATTGTCTGAAGGGCTGGAGGCATTAAATACCACTCGGAGTTTGGTGGTCGTACTCTCCGGTTTTAACACCGCGTGGTGTGGAAGGTAATAACATGCTGAATCGTGGACTTCTCTCATGTGGTTGAGGTCGAGATACTCTTGAATCACTGAGTCGTACTTGGATTTTTGAGTACTGTCCCTTTTTAGCCGCTGCTCGTTTCTTAAGAATTGAGCCAACGCCAGGGATCTGGAATGTCCTAGGGAGCATTTCATGTTCTCAGGATCTCGGAACGGAAGACTCACGACATACCTGCCGGTATCGTCTTTTGTGGTGGTCCGAAGGAAATTATCCTCACAGATCACGTCGGATTCTCTTGCCACCTTTACTGGCAGATCCTCCACCTCCCAGAATTTGGTGAGGAGTTTATCGAGAGACGCTTCGTACGTGTGTGCAACATGCGTAGAAAAGGATGAAATTCTATCTTGCCTCGGAGCGGGTACTGGTCCTGTTAGAATCCAGCCGAAAATGGTCTCTTGACCGAGAAGAGAGCCACAGATGTTCGCTCGGGTGCCGCTTAGTAGAATGGAAGGAAGTATATCGGCCCCGATTAAAAGATCTATTTGTGCGCTCTCATAAAACTTTGGATCCGCTAGAGGAAGTTCGGGAAGATCTCGCAGGAAATGTTGCGGAAGCGGACATGAGGGAAGATTTCCAGCTATTTGCGGAAGCACGTAGGCAGTGGTGTTTAACTGCAAACTAGGCCGGGTCGGAGAACGAATCGTAAATTGATTAAGCCCTGAGACCTGTGCTTGGATAACCTGGAACGGCAGCTTAATCAGGTTGAAAAGGCGCTCAGTAATGAAGGTCGCCTCAGATCCGGAGTCTATTAAGGCTCGCGCTTGGTAGTTGGAACCCTGATGGCATATAGTAATCATGGCGGTGCCTAGTAGGACTGACCTAGAGCCCGCCGCAAAATAATTTTGAAGTGTTGGCTGCGTGCCACTGGCAGCCGAGGGACCGGGAGTATTCGGTCTGGATCTGGGCGTTGGCGTTGGATTTGCGCGCGCTGGGGATGGGGTGCCTCGGTGTAGGAGGGTGTGATGGCGGCCGCGGCACGTGAAGCAATTATGTGCGCTTTCGCAGTCGCGCAGCTGATGTGTCCGCGCAAAGCAGTTCAAACACAGCTGTTTCCGTTTGATATAGGCGATGCGTTGGTCGACCGTCATCCGGAGAAACTGGGCGCATGTGCGTATTGGATGGTTTTCTCTATTACAGAGATCGCACCCTCTAGGTTGTCGAGGTGTTACCCTTGTCTCGTAAGAATTTATTCTCCGAGACGCCGAGTTGGATGTGGATGCCCTGGGCTGAGCCTGACTAGAACCTGATGGTCGAACATCATCTATGGCTTCTAGGGTTCTGTGACGTTCCGTTAGGAAAACGTTCAGTTCATGCCACGTAGGGATCTCGACTTTGTTGTGAAGGGACTGCTCCCATAGGGAAAGCGTAAGCTTTGGGAGTTTGGATGAGCACATATACACCAAGAGGCAATCCCAAGTTTCGACCTGAATACCGGACATTTCTAACGCCGTAAGGCACCCCTGTATGGTACTTTGAAGTTCTTTCAAAGCTGACCCAGACTCCTGTGTGACGGACGGCACATTGAAGAGTATCTTCAATTGACTGTTTACTAACAATCGCTTGTTTTCGAAACGCTCAGTGAGGTTATCCCACGCTGAGCGAAAGCCATCGTTAGTAAGTGGTGAATTTGCAACTATATTGTGAGCGTCGCCCCTCGTCTTAGCATTAGGATGGAATAATTTCTCGACAGGAGTGAGTCTAGGATTGTTGATGTAAATTGCCGTGAATAGATCCCTGAAGGTTGGCCAACGAAGATAATCGCCGGTAAAAACCTCGGTATCGCACGGCGGAAGGTGGCAGCCTGACGGAATGTATGTCTGAGGAGTATCTGGAGTGGAGGTAGCTTGCGGATTTTGCGGAGTCTGCGCTATTTGGTCAGCTATTTGGGCGCCGCACCTTTCGTACGCGCTGTAGCAGTAGCCGAACTTAGCCTTGAGAACTGGCAAGCTGTCAGCTGCACTTTCTCCGGCTGCTACAAGGCACGCGGTACATGCATCGTACTCTTTTTTGATGCGGACCCATACCTCTTTAATTTCTTCTCGGCGAATATTGAGGACGGACAACGTAGGAGGGACCGCCGCGGGAATATTTATTCGCGATTCCAATTCGGAAAGTCGATCCGAGACTTCAATAAATTGGTTTAAGGCGAGTTCGGCAGCCGTTGCAACCATTTTTGTGCTGGCTCGCGTGAATCTTTCGATGGGAGAAGGAGCTCTTTTGGGAATTGGCGTCTTTACCTTTGTAGGTGTGGGCGTCCTTACAGTGATTTTTGGTATCTTCGGTGATGGAACAGGGGATAGTTTGTTAGAACTTATCCTGGACATACCAAACTAGGATGCTGTTAGGATTGAATGGACGCGCTGATATTTCGGACAAAAATCAGAGAAGAAATTACGGACCCACTTATGGACTGGTGGAAATAGGGTCTCGACCTGCTAAAACAGTCGATATGCGTGGCGCAATTATTGTGAAAATATTCACCAGGCTTTTGGTGGAATGATGGAAGAAGAATGGAAAAAATACCAAAAAATACCAAAAAATAAAATACTGAAAAATATTGTTCTTGATGAAGTATTTTTCGTTTAGTATTTTATGAGGGGTGGATGGCCGAATTAGGATGGGATTGGATGTCCCCGGCAGTGTATGGAGATTGGTCGTATTTTTTTCCTATTTAAAAAAAAAACTATTCGGAGACAAACAAAAATACTTTGCAGTGGTATGCGGATGGTATTTTTGGAAATTTTCTTTTTTTCTCCCCAAAAAGAAAATAAATCAAGTAGAAATATGTGGATATACCAAAACTCAATAGATAAATAAAAAATACTGGAATGGACGCGGTAACTAATTAATTCGGACGCAAATCGGGAACAATGTTAATAAATTGATTCCACTGGTTTCTGGGATTTCGACAGTATTTGATTTAATTTTTTGGAACTCTAGTGATGAGGGTTTTTTTTGTAAATTTAATTTTAATTTTTTAACTCTCAGTATTTATTTAAGTTTATTAGAATTGAGCTTGGTATTTATTTTTGTTTATTTGGAATGGCTCGGAATAAAGAGCACTTGGAACATTGGATAACACAAATGCCCAAAATGATCTCGTGCATAAAGCCCCTTTCGCGGGCTATGTACGAGAAATGCTGGAATGCGCGGGAATTTCGGGAATTCGCATGTATGTATGTGTGAATGTATGTTGAATAGAAAATTAAAAAAACACACTGAGACTCAAAAGTTATTTCACGTCGGCTTTGGGAATTTATTTAATATATATATTTATGGATGGCCGACGGAAATACTTCGATGTTCGGGATTGGGTGTATTTGTAGCAAAAAATATATGTGTAATATATGGATGAAATATATGGATGTAATATATGGATGTAATATATGTGGAATATGTGGTATGTATAATATATGTAATAAATATGTATATAAGATGTGGAGTATATAGGTAATCAATATGGCGGAAAATTTTTATTTTAAATTTTGCCGGCGGGTATGTGTTGTGTGGTTTCGATTTATTGTGGACTGTATTTCGATTTGGAGTATGCAAATATTTGTCACAGCGGATATACAATAAAAAAATCAGTATCAGTATTTGTGGGCCTAAATTGGCGGAACACTTTTTTTCGGTTCCCTTTTTGTGGGAAATTAATTGGAATTTAATTTTGGAATTTAATTTATTTTTCACTGTTCACTGACTTTTCTTTCTCACTGCACGCTTGACTTTATATTTGCACACTTTTATTTGGATTAATATTTTGTAATTTCTTCGATTTGATTTTGAATGTATTTTTACTGGATGTACGGCCAAATGTGAATATGAAACTTGTACATCAATATGCACAAGAAAGGGAATTGGACAATAGGCAATATGGCCGCACGTTAAAGGAGACGAAGAAATAAAAGACGGAATTGGAATAATTTACTAACTGCCGTTGTCGGATTAAATCGGACTTGGATTTGAGACAGATCGTACAGAAAGTCAAACGAATTATGTTTTCGGATGGCTGACTGTCGACCGGCAGTTAATAAAAATAGGAATTGGCACTTATCTGCTGGAGCAATCCGGCTCGAAGGACCAAAAAATGAACGTGGGGGGCGTCGCCAGTTTTCCTCTATTGAAGGCAGCTTCGTCGGCGTTGCGGCGGTTGCACGTAGCCGGGTGGCAAGCTGTGGGAGAAGGGGTGGAAACACTTGACGATCGCGAAGCGCGAGATAAATGAAAGAAACACGGTGAACTTTTCGGTAATAGCGCGGACCGGCCGGGCGATGTATTTCTTTTAGTTGACAATGAGAACTAAAACTTAAGCTAATGAGCGCTGTGCTTCAGAGCGCTGTGGAGAGATCCCGGGATTGGGAAAGCGGGAGAGCCTGGAAGAGAGCGTCCAGTGCGGGAGAGTGGGAGAGCCTGGAATCGCGAGCATTCAGTGCGGGCGAGTAGGCATTCGCAACGAGGGAAGAGCGGGCAATTTAAGAGAGGGGAAAAGCGGCGTAAACACACGTAATTCGTCATTTACGAGCCATTCCGCAGGGTCATCGCTGAATGAAAATATCGATTTTTTTATGAACGTCTAATGCTATTCCTTGCGTAGATTCTGAAAAAAAAATATTTTTATGTTATTTGTTTGTGCCTACGCGAATGTAAACACACAGACGGGTCTACCGAGGAACAGTGATAATTCGCACTGTCGGAAAGTAAGACCGCGGAGTTATAAGATGGGTTGATAACTGATTTATTGAAAAGTTGGTACATGCTTTTATACTAATTGGAGATGCGGAAATTAAGTGTAAAGAATAGTGGAATGGGTTGTACTCTGGATGTAAAGAATAGTGGAATGGGTTGTATTCTAGAGTAGGTCAGTATGTTTTGATTATGGTAGCGGTTAGCGTAGTTGGATCGGCTGACACTGCAGAATGTGCTGACCGCTTGGCGGGTCTTGACTCTGTAGAATATGCTGATCAGCCGTGGGTGCAACTGGGTGCCTGGTACTGTTACCAATTTGGATACTGCTTGATTTGTTGGTGCTGGTCATGTTTAGCAACATTGTGTATGAGCATTATTTACTTTTTAGTCTGCGTACAATTTTTTTTTTTTTTTACAAAAATACAGAAAATCTAGAAACTAGAAGTATCACCTTGAAAGAATTATGATGAGTAAAATTAAAAAAATAATAAATTATAGGGAACAAAAATTCATGGAATTCAAAATAATGTACCTGCAAAGTCCGTTGTTTCCTCAGAATTTTGGCTTGTTTCAGGAACGGTCGAACTTCCCGCATCACTTTGACTTACGCGAAGCGTGAAATACGAGGAGAGCTTTTTGGTCTTTGCTATAACGCCGTTATCTTCAACTTTTCTTTTTTCGGCTTGCTTGCGATATTGGCACTGCTTAATCGATTTCGCCCGTCACTCGTTTTTGTAAAAAGTTAATAAATGCATGCAATGCACTTTAAAGAAATTTTTACGATTGTCAACAATGTGATTGCGAGATATTTCACAATCGTTTATAAGTGTGACCAACATATCGATATATAAGTGCGTGGTACGCGGTATTTGAATTTTAACTGCGCATTTGTGAGAAAACTTTTGGATTCGCCTTTGAGAAAAAAATGTTTGTGTCCATTTAAAAGCATTTTATGTAGTGTTAACAGTCGACAATTTGCCGCCCCTGAAAATTTGCCGCCCTAGGCAGCTGCTTATATTGCCCATATGGAAAGTCCACCACTGTCTGCATGAGCCCTTTCGCGTTGGATGTAAAAATTATAACAATCTTTATCATTTAATTTTCACTTCAACGTCTATCCCTGTGTTAAAAACTAAAATTTTATCTCAATTGCTTCAATCTTAGTTGTAGCCTTTATAATCTTTATGTGTCCCGTCTCTATTTGTTTCATGTATTTTCCGCGCGAATTCGCATTTTTGCGCTAATTGATAAAGGGTCCCGCGCGTAACAAGCAAGTGCTTGGTATCGTTGGAACACTTGTTTGTACTGCTCGTAGTGCATCAACGTCCATCATATATTATGCATAACAGTTATTCCCTGACATTTTTGGTAAAATTAAATGTGTTTAAAGAACTGCTTTCTGAAAGCTTCTGGCTTAATGATGATCTGGTTATAAAAGAATTTGTTCCTAATAAACCGAGAACAAATAACAGGCCTTCCACGGTGCCAAAAAACTGAAAAGTTTATTCTTGGCTTACCAAAATGTTAGAGGACTTAACATGAAGCTACTTAAGCTTTATGCTGACTCATCGGCATTTACAGACGATATCTTAGCTTTTACAGAAACTTGGCTGAAACCAGAGATAACAGACTCTGAAATTCATGTAAATAATTTTAATACCTACAGAACTGATCGCCTTTCCCGTAGGGGGGGGCGGCGTTCTAATTGCCGTTACTTCTACCCTAAATTCTGAGAGAATTAACTCTCATGTCCCTAGTGACATTGAATTTGTTTGTGTGAAAGTTACCCTCCAATCCTTATCTATCTTTATTACATGTTCCTATATTCCCCCTGGCTCTGACCTTATAATTTATGAGCAACATCTATCTGCTATTAAATCTATTCTATCCTTTTTTTCCAATAGAGACCTTTTCATTGCTTTGGGTGACTTTAATCTCCCTGATATATCTTGGTCCCCCCTTCTGACTCACTTGTCGCTTTACCTTTATCCACCCATGATTTTGTGGATGGCCTTTTAGAGTTATCGTTACAGCAAGTTAGCTTTATACGAAATTCATTAAATAGACAATTAGATCTTGTGTTTGTTTCAGAGCCGTCTGAAGTCACAGTATCTAGAATTGACGCTCTTGTGGTACCAGAAGACCGATACCACCCAACTATGGAATTGACAATTTGCCTCCCCTACCTTGATACCACCTCTCCTTTAGTTTCTCCAACTAAAATGAGATGCTTTCGGAAATGTGACTATAATAAACTTAACGTAATGATTTCGCAGTACGATTGGACAGATCTTTATAACTGTATGGACATCGAAAGTGCCACTGAACTGTTCTATAGCGTTCTAAACACTTTTTTTAATGAATGCGTTCCTAATAGGCTTCCTCCAAAGCCGAACAGGCCCCCTTGGTTTACAAATGCGCTTCAACGACTTAAAAATCTTAAATCAAACACTTATAAAAAGTATAAAAAATCGGGTAAGCCATCCGATTTTTCGAAATATGTGGTGGCTCGATCTGATTTTAATGTTCTTAACAGTCATTGCTATTCCATGTATTTAAATCGTTGTAAATTTGAATTTACAAATGATCCGAAGCAGTTTTATAACTTTGTCAACGCAAAGCGTAAGTCATCAGCTTTGCCTTCATCGGTTCGATTTAACTCAATGGAGGCATCGACTGACTCTGAAATTGCAGATTTATTTTCCGACTTTTTCCAAACTACTTATAGCTCTTCTTCATGGTCAGAATCAAACTACCGTAATCCCTTAAATAGGGCAAACTGTATTTTTTCACCTATAATTACCGAAAGTTCTCTCTTAAGAGATTTAACAACAACAACGCCAACTTATTCTCCCGGTCCTGATGGACTCCCCGGGTGTGTGCTTAAGTTTTGTGCCTCAACCATTTGTAAACCGATTCTTAAACTTTTTCATTTGTCTATTTCATCATCAGTTTTTCCAACTATCTGGAAGGACTCTTTCATTATTCCACTCCACAAAAAGGGTGCGAAGGTGGATGCCCAGAATTATAGAGGTATTTCTAAATTGTCGGCAATTCCAAAAGCCTTTGAACGTATTATCACTTCTCATTTGCAACATTTATGTTCCTCGCTAATATCACCGTGTCAGCATGGTTTCGTTAAGCGAAGATCGACTACCACCAACCTACTTGAATTGTCATCTATTGTAATTAATGGATTTAACAATAAAATGCAGACCGACGTTATATATACAGATTTCAGTAAAGCCTTTGACTCCGTTAACCACTCTCTTCTTTTATTCAAACTAGACTTGCTTGGGTTTCCATGTAATCTTTTAACTTGGATTTCAAGTTATTTGAATGGGAGGACTCAGAGGGTTATATTTAAGAACGCTGTTTCTAAAATGATCCGCGTGACATCTGGAGTGCCCCAGGGTAGTCATCTAGGCCCTTTGCTGTTTACTTTGTTTATTAACGATCTTCCCTCTATCATAACAAATTCTCGCGTACTAATGTATGCTGATGATGTTAAGCTTTGTTTGACATACAATAATATTGAGTCTGGTTTCGGCTTACAATCAGACATTGATAACTTTCAAGTATGGTGTGAGTATAACCTCTTAAATTTGAACTGCCTGAAATGTAACGTAATGACCTTTCATAGGGGTACTCCTACGTTTATAAGTTATTTGCTTCAGAACTTGCCACTTGACCGTATATATTCAGTAAATGATTTAGGCGTTCTTCTGGACCCGAAGCTTAAATTTGACTGCCACATAATGCTGACTGTCAACAAAGCTATGAGTGTTTTTGGGTTTATAAAGCGTTGGTCAAAAGAATTTGACGACCCTTATATAACCAAATTACTATTTACCTCCCTTGTCCGACCTATATTGGAATATTGTTCTTCGGTTTGGAGCCCACAATACCAAGTGCACATTGACCGTATAGAGTCGGTACAAAAAAATTTCTTCTTTTTGCTCTTCGTAGTTTGAACTGGGATCAAAACGTAAGGCTACCTTCCTACCAAAGTAGATTACTATTGATTAATTTACCTACACTTGAAAACCGTAGAATAATGCTTGGTACTATTTTTATGCAAAATCTTATAAGAGGTGATATTGATTCTGTAGAACTGGTAAACCGTTTAACTTTTAATGTTCCCGTTAGACTAACACGAAATTATTACCCTCTTAATTTGCCTCGATATACATCAAATTTCACTCTGCATGAGCCTTTTCGTGTTCTATGTAATAATTATAACAATCTTTATCATTTAATTTGCACTTCTACATCTATCCCTGTATTAAAAACTAAAATTTTATCTCATTTGCTTCAATCTTAGTTCATAATCTTTATAATTTTTATATGTCCCGTCTCTAATTGTTTTATGTATTTTCCTCGCGAACTCGCATTTTTGCCCTAATTGATAAAGGGTCCCGCGCGTAACAAGCACGTGCTTGGTATCGTTGGGCCACTTGTTTGTACTGCTCGTAGTGCATCAACGTCCATCATATAAAAAAACAAGAGAGAACGTTATAGTCGGGTGCCCCGACTATCAGATACCCGTTACTCAGGTAAAGGGAGTGCGAGGGAGATGGAGATAGAAACTTTGATCACGCATAACTTTTTAATGGTCCGATTTGAAAAATTTCTTCTACATTTCGATAGGTATTGATAAACACAATAAAACTGCAGTTTTACTTTTCCGAAATATTTAAATTTTTAAAATCGTATATAAGCGATTTCGGGCGTTAGAGGGGGCGTGGCACCTTCTTGAAACAAACTTGCGCTGCGTAGGAACTCCAAGAATCTTCATGCCAAATACCAATCCTCTAGCCTTTATAGTTTCCGAGATCTCAGCGTTCATACGGACAGACAGACGGACAGACGGTCAGACAGACAGACGGACAGACGGACATGGCTATATCGACTCGGCTAGTGACCCTGATCAAGAAAATATATACTTTGTAGGGTCGGAAACGCTTCCTTCTAGCTGTTACATACTTTTGCACGAATACAATATACCCTTTTACTCTACGAGTAACGGGTATAACAAGAGAGAACGCTATAGTCGGGTTGGTGTCCCGACTATCTAATACCCGTCACTCAGCTAAAGGGAGTGCGAACGCTGTACTCGGGTTGGTGTCCCGACTATCTATTGGGGCTAAAGGGAGTGCGAGGGAGATAGATATATAAACAATTTGATTGCGTATAACTTTTTAATGAATGGTCCGATTTGAAAAATGTCTTCTACATTTCGATAGGTATTAATAAACATCATAAAATTGCATTTATATATTTTTAAAATCTTAAAAGATGTGGCCTCCAGACACATTTGAAAATCGTTTATGGCGATTGTGGGCGTTAGGGGGGCGTGGCACCTCGATGAAACAAACTTGCGCTGCGTAGGAAGCCCAAGAATATGTGTGTAAAATCTCAACCTTCTAGCTTTTATAGTTTCCGAAATCTCAGCGTTCATACAGACAGACGGACGGACGGACGGACAGACGGACAGACGGACAGACGGACATGGCTAGATCGACTCGGCTAGTGATCCTGATCAAGAATATATATACTTTATGGGGTCGGAAACGCTTCCTTCTCCCTGTTACCTACTTTTGCACGAATACAATATACCCTTTTACTCTACGAGTAACGGGTATAACAAGAGAGAACGCTATAGTCGGGTGCCCCGACAATCAGATACCCGTTACTCAGGTAAAGGGAGTGCGAGGGAGATGGAGATAGAAACTTTGAACACGCATAACTTTTTAACGAATGGTCCGATTTGAAAAATTTCTTCTACATTTCGATAGGTATTGATAAACACAATAAAACTGAATTTTTACTTTTCCGAAATATTGAAATTTTTAAAATCGTATATAAGCGATTTTGGGCGTTAGAGGGGGCGTGGCACCTTCTTGAAACAAACTTGCGCTGCGTAGGAACTCCAAGAATCTTCATGCCAAATACCAATCCTCTAGCTTTTATAGTTTCCGAGATCTCAGCGTTCATACAGACAGACGGACGGACAGACGGACAGACGGACATGGCTACATCGACTCGGCTAGTGACCCTGATCAAGAATATATATACTTTATAGGGTCGGAAATGCTTCCTTCTAGCTGTTACATACTTTTGCACGAATGCAATATACCCTTTTACTCTACGAGTAACGGGTATAATTAAGAGTGCAGGTTTTGCGGAACAATTTGAAAAATCGGAAACTTTTACTGTGGCTGGGTTATATTTTTAAACACACTTCGAGTTTTTTAGGAATATAAAGTTGGAGAGGGAGAGCGAAGTGCAGTGCAAGCGAGCGAGATATGGAAATCTGGAGAAAACTGCCGCTTGACACTGCCTCCCGAAATTAAACGCCCTTTTGGCGTGAACACCGAGCAAACCAGATTTCGGGACGCTCGGCCCAGAATGGGGGGGGGGCCTTACGGCAACCCGATTGAACACCGTTTTATCTATTGGAATTGATTGAAATGGGGTTGAAATTCCAGAGGCAGATCCTCCAGTAGCATTGTCATTCTCAGAATCCATGATTATTGAGCGTCACCCAGTTGTGAAATTCGCGAATGTAAAATTATTGCGAATGTGAATGTGACGATTTTGGTTTGGTTTTGCTGTACTCAATTATTTGCGGTGTCACCAGTTATCGTGGTATGTTAATAACTAGTATACATTTTATTAGGTATGATAAGTAGGGGAGAAGGGGGCAGAATAGTTTGTGGCCCTAGCGGCCAAACGGCTCGTTTAAATTGCTCGCCGTGTTTACTGAAGGTTCCTAAGAACACCAGAGGGCTGCATAAAAAAGCGCCATCAGTTGAAGAAATTTCGAACCAATTGCCATCAATGTCAAATTTGGAAAATAATTTCATTCTGTTCGGGACACTTTATTGAACATTGGACGCTCGCGAGATTTTTTAAAATATTATTTTCTGAAGCGAAATGTCATGCCCAATGCGTTTCTCTTACTAAATATTTTGTTGGTCTTTAAAATTCGTGGTATTTAGCTAAAACTTGCGAGGTACAAATTATTAAGGGTACCATTTGATAACACATAGTCCTTTTTTTATTTTTTATGACTTCTGCAGGTTGGTAGAACTATTGGTCATAGTCGCAGTATTGGTTGCGCTTATGGTCGAATCGGTAAGCGAGAGCTTGATAAGCCAGATTGCAGGCAAACTGAGTAAAATGGCCCAAGTCGCGGTTAAGGGCGGAAAAATAAAAATTTGACAGCGCGAAATTTTTAGGGAATAATGGAATTGTAGAAAACAACAACAAATATACTCCATTTTAGATCAAAGGATTAGTGTCCAAAGAGTCCAAAAAAATTTTATGAAAATTATCTCTTGTACCATATACCGTCAACAGCGAAAGTAAGTTTCGTACTGTTTTTACCTGAGTACTGGGGCTAGACTAGTTTAAAAAGTATGTTGACATTTTGCAACGTGCCAACGTCAAAAGTCTCATTCCGATGCCTCTTTACTTATAGCTGCTATGTCTAACCAAACTTTTCTTACTATTCGTGCCCACTTTTCCCCTATGGAAGGAAATATGACAAACTTATATTTTTAGCTCCGGGTAAAGTTCTATTCACCATTTTTATACCCTTGCAGAGGGTATTATAATTTCAGTCAGATATTGTAACGCAGTGAAGGAGACGTTTCCGACCACATAAAGTATTCATATTCTTGATCAGCACCAATAGCCGAGTCCATCTAGCCATGTCCGTCTGTCCGTCTGTCCGTCCGTCCGTCCGTCTGTCTGTATGAACGCTGAGATTTCGGAAACTATAAAAGCTAGAAGGTTGAGATTTCACACACATATTCTTGGGCTTGGGCGCAAGTTTGTTTCATCGAGGTGCCACGCCCCCCCTAACGCCCACAATCACCATAAACGATTTTCAAATGTGTCTGGGGGCCACATCTTTTAAGATTTTAAAAATATATAAACGCAATTTTATAGTGTTTATTAATACCTATCGAAATGTAGAAGACATTTTTCAAATCGGACCATTCATTAAAAAGTTATACGCAATCAAAATTGTTTATATATCTATCTCCCTCGCACTCCCTTTAGCCCAATAGATAGTCGGGACACCAACCCGAGTACAGCGTTCGCACTCCCTTTAGCTGAGTCGACTCCCTCCTATTGACACAGAGGTTTTCTCGGGCGATTATCTTCGCTGGCCGACTTTCCGGGACCTTTTCACGGCGATATATATAGACAATCCGGGTCTTACGCCCGTTGAAAAATTATTTCATTTAATTTCCAAAACTAGTGGCGAAGCGCATTCCATTGTTACAAAATCCCCACTCACCAATGATGGCTTCCGTTCAGCTTGGACAAATCTAACTGAGCGTTTCGAAAATAAGCGATTGCACGTGAACAGCCACCTTAAAACTTATTATACCCTTGCAGAGGGTATTATGATTTCAGTCAGAAGTTTGCAACGCAGTGAAGGAGACGTTTCCGACCCCATAAAGTATATATATTCTTGATCAGCATCACTAGACGAGTCGATCTAGCCATGTCCGTCTGTCCGTCTGTCTGTCTGTCCGTCTGTCTGTTTCTACGCAAACTAGTCTCTCAGTTTTTAGCTCCCATAGGAAGAATCGGAAAAAAAACGTTCAAAAAATTCTAGCTTCGGTGTTTTTTGAAGTATTACCTTCTAATCTTTGGAATATTATTTTAAATATATTTCTGAATTTCGAATTAAATATTTAAAAAATCGGATCACTATATCATATAGCTGCCATAAGAACGGTCCAAAAATTAAAAGGAAATTAATAGGAAAAATATTATATCTTTGTTGATTTTTATTACATTCTCTTCTACTCTGGGATATGACTAATTTTAAATATTTCCGAATTTCGATTTTAATTTTAAAAAGATCGAACTACTATATCATTTAGCTGCCATAGAAACGATCGAAAAATTAATGTGAAATAATAGGAAATTTAACATTTTTGCGATTTGTAAATTAATAGAATGATCTGCAAGGGTATATAAGCTTCGGCTTGCCGAAGCTAGCTTCCTTTCTTGTTTAAATGTGCAATCAATAGCACAAGAGTCTGGAGCCGCCTTACAGGAACTTCAACGCACCATTCAAGGTTGCTTAACTTCCTTACAATTATCCGGCATAAATATTGAGAATTGGTACCCTATCCTCGTTTACATATGTTCTACAAAGCTTCCTAAGCTGACGCTCACATTATGGGAGCAATCCATCAAAAATAAAGCCGAAATTCCTACTTGGCTCGAGCTTGATTCCTTTTTAACCGAGCGCCATCGAACTCTAGAGGCCGTTGATAGCATCCGGTCTGCTCATTCACTACATGTCCAGCCCAAAGAGACACATCGGATGGCAGAATTGCCAAGATTAAATTATTTCACTACGAGGTTAGTTCCGATACCAAAAGTTTGCGATCTGTGTTCAAAGAAGAACCATCCCGTGCGTATATGTCCACGCTTCCAAGAAATGACGGTAAATGATCGTTCAGCCAACATCCGCGATAAACAGTTGTGCTCGAATTGCTTTGCAACCAGCCATAAATTGCAGGATTGCATAAGCGCCCAAAACTGCTTCACTTGCCAAAGTCGGCATCATACGCTGTTGCATCCAAGCAACAATTCTACAATTCCTTCCAGGCCAGTGTCCGCCTCAATCCCACACAAAATTTCGTCCTTCTCAGCGCAAATTTTCAACACTCGTAAAACTCGGAAATTGTCCACACTAAACCATATACAAGAAGTACCTCCTACCAATGTTCACGCCAAAAGGGCGTTTAATTTCGGGATGCAGTGTCAAGCAGTGCACTGCCCTTCGCTCTCCCTCTCCAACTCTCCCCCAAAGTCTCCGCTCCGCTCAGGAGCCTCTAAGCTAAGATTATTGTACTCAGTTCCAATTTACAAGTGTAACAATAAACAGCCGCTCGTCGCGCAAAACCCCGACAGTTTTTCCACCGTGTTTTCGATATAATTCTGCGCGGATCTTCACCGTATTTTCCTGGGACTCATCATCTCCTACAATCAAGCCACCCCCGCCCCAACACTCTCATTGCCAATTTTGCGTATTTGGAATTACTGCAGATCAGACGTAGTTCAAATTTCTAATGCAGTTCTCAACCCACCTGTTCGTGCAAATCACGAAGGCCAATACGGTGTTTTATTTCCAAATAATAATTCGGACAGACGAGAACCAAACTTGTGGACACCTTCGTTTCCAAATTGAGAGTGATCCACTCAAATTTATTCAAGCTCTTCTAGAGCCATTAAATGAGTTTTAAAGTTACAATAGTGGTTCTCGCAAGTGCGAGGGAGCGAAAGCTCCGCATTGGCAGCGCCGACAGAAGAGGCGATCAAATCTGAGACGCGCATTTTAAATTTGGTCTTTCGATCGGATATTAACTCTAGAACCTCAGGTAAACCCTCAACATGGTCTTTCGATCGGATATTAACTCTACAACCTCAGGTAAACCCTCAACATGGTCCTTCGATGTCAACTGAGCAGCAAATGGATTGAAATATAGTTTTTGCTTTTGCTCAGAACTTCACATACACGCTCCATAGACGACGACTTGAGTTGTGTGTGTGTATTCGCGAAAGTTTGCAACATATCGTGATATTGCGAAATTCGGAATCTACGACGCAATAAATGATTTCTCAACGATCTCTGTGAGGTGGAAACAAGAAGCAGACAGCAATCATGGCACCAACAGGACAGAAAAAGAAACCTCAACAACAAAAAACTTCAAACACAAAACAAAATAAAGCGGATAGACCTGACGACACACCGCGACCCGATCTTTCGACCACAGGGGACACAATTCTAGAAAATCGCAACCAAACACTGATTGCATCTACACTGGCGATTACAAACGCAGCGAATGAATCCGTACATCCGCATGGAAACTGCATACAGTCTGGAGCAAGTCAATCCTCCCGCAGTTCAGCCAAGGTGCAACGACTTCAGGTACAGCTTGAGTACTCTAAAAAACAACAGGAGCTACGAGATAAACTGGCAAAACAGGAACAAGAGCGAGCACGGCTACAATTTCGACAGGAACAATTGGATCTCGAGCAGAAATTATATCTGGCCCAATTGGGGTCCGATGCAGGCAGCCAAATAGATGACAACAAGCTGGATAACCTGAAACAATATGACGACGACAACAAAGATATCCGTACGCGTAAGTGGGTAAATGGAGCTCAACGTAAGCTTAAGTTTCAAAACGATACTATGTCTGAAAACAAATTATCTAACCATAAAGATATCGAAACATTCAAAGAAAAAAAAGCAGACGATCAAACAAGATCTTCCATCGTTTTCAGGGGACCCATTAGAGTGGCCCATATTCTATGCAGAGTTTGAAAACAGTACTAAAACTTGTAATTTCAATGACTATAAAAACTTAAGTAGACTCAGAATAGCTTTAGGAGGACGTGCCAAAGAATGTGTTCAGGCACTTTTAATTTTACCAGAAAATGTCGACACCATTATCGAAATCCTTAAAGAGCGTTTTGGAGACCCATGCTACATAATAAGATTGCTTCTTGACAAAATCAAACAGCTCCTAGTAATAAGAGACGAAAAATTCGTCAAACTTTTTGCATTCTATGACATAATCACCAATCTGGTTCACACTTTGGTGAATATCGGAGATATAGATCAAATAAGAAACCCTTTAATTTAGATGAGATTTTAGACAAGCTTCCCATTCCTCAACGTATTGCCTTCATAAAATACTATCAAAAGTTAAATGAAAAAATTGACCCAAAAAGATTTATTTTTCATTCGTGGCTAGCTGAGACTATCAAAGCTAGTGAACAGTCAGTCTCAAGTAACACAGAAAAGAAGTGCAACATTAACTGGAATACAAACAAAGTTTTGTTAAAAGTGGTACATGTCACTATTATGGGACCACAAAATACGATTGAAACATATGCCCTTCTTGATGAAGCGTCCACCATTTCCTTAGTTGATGAAAAGTTAGCTAACGATTTAGGTCTTGACGGTTCAACAAAGCCTTTGAAAATGCAATGGACTAACAATGAAATATATGAGCAAGATAACTCTAAGGTAGTCATCGTACGCATCAAAGGCAGTGGTTTTAATACTAAGACACACACGATGAAAAGGGTAAGGCTCAGATGACACATTCAATTTTTAGCGTCAATTTATTGTGACAATTTTTCATTTGCGTGAGTTTAAGGAAGTGCAAGCGAGTCAGGATTAATATGATATCGCGCCTTTATTATTGGTGTTAGTAGTAGAGCAGCCAAAAATATTTGATTCTTTCTTGCGCTCGTTTGAAGTCCCATTAAAGAAAAATTGCTACAATAAATTGACGTTAAAAATTGAATGTGTCATGTGAGCCTAAGGACTGTTTCTAGTCTCAATTTGCCGCTGCAAACCTTAAACATAGACGACATGACAGACAACTTTCAGTTTTTAAAGAACTTTACCCATTGCTCTTACGATCGGGAACATCCTAGAATTCTAATAGGACAAGACAACTGGTCTCTTATTGTATCACGCAAGTTGAATTACGAATCCTTTGACGGTCCGGTTGCTAGCAGCACACGGTTAGGTTGGGTCGTGCATGGTTTAACACAACCTGAAAGACAGTCGAACGAGACAAATCATGCACTACATGTAACCAACCATTTTCCAGAAACTGACGACTTGGATGATCTTCATAACCTAGTAAAGTCTTACTGGTCAATCTAAAACGAACTCTCAACTCAAAAAGACTTACCAATGTCTGTAGACGACAAAAGATGCATAAGTATGGTTGACAATACTTTAAAACGAGTAGGTGACAGGTTTGTGTGCGGACTAATCTGGAAGAAAGATAACCTACAGCTTCCTGAAAGCTATAATAACGCTATGTCTAGGTTACTATCATGCGAACGTAAAATTGACAAGAACCCCGACTATGGTCAAAAATATTCTGAAGTAATGGAATCTTATATTTCAAAAGGGTATTTAAAAAAAAATCTAACATTAAAATACCACTGACTTACTATCTTCCGCTTCTAAAAGCCACAACTATTGCTTGAATGATTTTTTACTGCCTGGACCTGACTTTTATAATCAATTATCTTTCGTTCTGATGAACTTTAGAGAAAAGAAAATAGTTTTCGTAGGAGACATTACCTGAGACAGATAGACATGCTCAAAGAATTCTATGGAGAGGGGATAGAAGACAGTGCCCTCCGGACGTTTATGAAATCCAAGTTATCGAATACGTTTTTAGCGGACTCGAGGTCAGTTTATTTAACGTTGAGTTATTTTTATTTCTATAACTCAACGGTCTAGCATTTCAACACACTGCACTCGGTGAGGAGTGAACCTCGGACTTTCTGGGATCTGCAGATTTCGGTAGGGCGTCACCGCTACCTCATCAGCCAGAGAAGAGGATGTGAGCTGAGCGTCGAAACTTCTATTTATATCACATCTAGGAATCTGTAATTAAGCATTACATACTTCTAGGTTGTAACATACTTCAAAGCTTCGTCGCTTAAACTTCTAATGTGTGTGAAAGCTATAGTCGTTTTTTGTCTGTTTGGAAACAATCTGTTTCCCAATTTCAGACGTGAATTTGTTAAATTCGAACGTACGCATTTCTTATGCATTTGCATTATGCGATTGTTATCGGGTGTGTCTCCCTTTTTGTTAGTTAGTGATTTTTGGCGACCTGTGTTACAATTGAATACGTTTTTAGCGGACTCGAGGTCAGTTTATTTAACGTTGAGTTATTTTTATTTCTATAACTCAACGGTCTAGCATTTCAACACACTGCACTCGGTGAGGAGTGAACCTCGGACTTTCTGGGATCTGCAGATTTCGGTAGGGCGTCACCGCTACCTCATCAGCCAGGAAGAGGATGTGAGCTGAGCGTCGAAACTTCTATTTATATCACATCTAGGAATCTGTAATTAAGCATTACATACTTCTAGGTTGTAACATACTTCAAAGCTTCGTCGCTTAAACTTCTAATGTGTGTGAAAGCTATAGTCGTTTTTTGTCTGTTTGGAAACAATCTGTTTCCCAATAGTAAGTTATCTTTTTCGGAGCCAAATGCAGTCCGAGTATAGCTCAACAAGTAAGAAATCACAACGTGAATGATTTCCAACAGAAGTATCCCAAGGCCTGTAAAGACATTATAACCAAGCATTATAAGGACGATTACTTAGGCGGAGCAGATGACATTGACAGTGATGTTCAACTGATCAAAGACATTTCATTTGTACATCAAAAAGGTAGCTTCCAAATGTGTAATTGGATATCAGAGGTTCTGAATCAAATAAATACTGTCAATGGTCAAAATATATCTCAGGCTTCTCATAAAATCAAAACACTTACATTACAGAAGAACGTGTCCTAGGGTTAATGTGGAATTACGAAACCGACACATTCACATATAATCTTCAATTTACAAAACAATCACATGAAACAATTAATATGTCAGGCGACCCACCAAGCGAGAGATTCTAAAGATTACAATGTCGATTTTTGATCCATTGGGTTTCCTCTCAAATATTCTCATAATAAACAAAATACTTTTGCAAGCTTTATGGGATAGCGGTATTGGCTGGGACGACCAAATCATTGACGAATATTTTGTGATTTGGAAAACACTCTGCGATTCTTTTCGAAAAATCCGAAACTTTGCAATCCACAGACTTATGACAACATTGCCAATCACAGAATGCGACATTCAGTTGCACATATTTACTGACGCATCGAAATATGCATATGCAGCATGCGCTTACATTCCATTTGAAAAAATGAGACAATCGATTGCATGTTGATAACAGCGAAGTCACGAGTCGCTCCTCTTAAGCCTATGTCGATCCCAAGATTGGAATTACAGGGTGCTTTATTAGGTGCAAGAATGAGCAAAGCACTACTAGAAACATTAAATTTGAAAAAAAATAAAATGTATTTGTGGACGGACTCTCAAATTATTTTGTACTGGCTAAAGTCTAGCAGTAAGAGATTTAAAACCTTCGTATCCCAGCGGTTAGGTGAAATTTAAGAACTAACCAACATCCGCGATTGGAGATATGTTCCGTCAAAAATTAATCCCGCTGATGAAGCCACAAGGGTCGCAAAGGTAGATTTGGAAAAGAACAATTCGTGGATAAAAGGCCCAAAATTCTTGTATACCGATATTAAAAAGTGGCCAACAAGCCAAATAACCTTTGAAGATGACAACATAAACGAATACGCAAATGTAATATCTAAAGCAAAACGTACATTTGTTTTACCTGATGTAAACAGATTCTCCAGTTGGACAAGGTTTTTACGAACAATCGCTTGGCTATTACTATTTGTGAAAAATCTCAGGAGCAGCAAAGAACTTCGACTTAATGGCGAACTTACAACTAATGAGTTAGTTGATGCCGAAAATGTAATTCACAGAAAAAGTCAATCGGATTCCTTCAAAGCTGAAATTCAAAGTCTACAAAGAGGATAGTCAATAGGGAACTCATTTTGCTTAAAAGCTTTGCCATTATATTTTACAACCGACGGACTACTCAGATTAAAAGGTAGATTGGACAATTTTAATGTCGTGGACTATAACATGAACGCAAAGAATCCGATACTTCTTAGTAATGACCATCCAATCACTGCGCTGCTGATCTTTTCTTACCATAAACAAAATTGTCATATTTTTACTGAAACGGTCATTTCCAATCTTAGAATGAAATATTGGATAATTAGATGTAGAAATACGGTGAAGAAAATAATTTGTGAGTGCCAATTTTGTAAGAATAGACGTGCTAAGCTACAAAGAGCTCTAATCGGACAGCTTCCTAAATTCAGAATTGAACCAACAGAAAGAGCTTTCCTAAAAGTTGGAATAGATTACTTCGGTCCCATCGAGGTATTGGTAAACAGAAGTCATGTAAAAAGGTATGGTGTAATTTTTACTTGTATGACCACTCGTGCAGTTCATTTAGAAATAGCAGAGGACTTGTCTTGTAATGCATTTATGCATGTGTTTCGTCAGTTTGGTTGCCGTCGTGGCTTTCCAATAGAACTATACTCAGACAATGGGACCAATTTTAAACGAGCAAGTAAGGATCTTAACCCTCTAGTGCCCAAGACCGCCTCCAGACGGGTAAGGTTAAAAACACCGTTATTTTAGTCTTTTCATTCCTTTTGACTCGGTTTTGCGTTTTTTCTAATTCGGGGAAGTCCAAAAATTAAGTTCGTTGCGTTTGGAATACATGCTAGAGCTTGCGCAAGCTGCTGTAGTCATTTGAAGCAGAAAATTTGTGCAACTCGGACGAAATAATTATTTGCAAATTAAGTGCAAAATATAAATATTTTTTTCAAATATTATAAAAAGTTTGTTGCTGGAAAAAAAAATTTTACCGTGTTGCTGATAGTCTCTAGGACTGAAAAAACGAAACCCACACTAAAAATAAGATTTCGTTAGCTTTCTATAGCTATAGCTTTCTATAGGCGGTCCAAGGATATAGTCCTATAAAACTCGATCCATGCAAAAGTAAAAGTATCTAAAACAAACATTCACTTTTGATACATAACGAATCCAAAAATAATTTTTTTTTTGGAAAAGAAAATTTGGGCACTAGAGGGTTAAGATAATAATTGACAATTGGTCAAATGACGAAATGACACAGTTCTTGGCACAAAAAAATGCACATGGTCGTTTAATCCCCCACTGTCGCCTCATATGGGAGGAGCCTGGGAGAGATTAATTCAATATATTACAAAATGTTTATGTTTTTTACTTAAAGAACGGTTCCCAAAAGAGTACACAGTTAAAACTTTGTTTTGCGAAATTGAATTCATGATGAACAGTCGTCTTTTTTTGTTTGTGTCATCTGATTTACCAGATGAAGAGCCTTTTACGCCAAATAATATATTAATTGGTCCAAATTTTAGGGAATCTTTCCATTCTGATGTGTTGGATGGAGACCCAATATTGTTAAATATGTGGAAGAAGAGAAAGTGGAGAAAATAATACAGGCAATATATCCTGTATAGCCGTAAATGGGCTAAAAAATTTGATAATTTAAAGGAAGGTGATATTCTGCTGGTTTTGGATGCAGATTTACCAAGAAACGTTTATTGTAAAAACTTATCCGGCCAAAGATAACACTGTTCGAATTGTAGACTCTAAGATAAAAGGAAACATCTACAAAAGACCCATTGTTAAGTTAATTAAATTAGATGTTAAGAAAACAATGTAAAAGCTTAAATATTGCCCACTGAATTATATTGTATTATTATATAATACAATACTTGGGAGGAGAATGTTGAACATTTATATATTTATACCCGTTACTCGTAGAGTAAAAGGGTATATTGCATTCGTGCAAAAGTATGTAACAGCTAGAAGGAAGCGTTTCCGACCCTATAAAGTATATATATTCTTGATCAGGGTCACTAGCCGAGTCGATATAGCCATGTCCGTCTGTCCGCTTCGTACGCAGCGCAAGTTTATTTCAAAAAGGTGCCACGCCCCCTCTAACGCCCACAATGGCCCACTAACGATTTTAAAATGTGTCTGGCGCCCACACCTTTAAAGATTTCCGAGAAGTATAAATGCAATTTTGTTGTGTATATTTATACCTATCGATTATTATACCTATGTAGAAGACATTTTTCAAATCGGACCATTCATTAAAAAGTTATTTGCAATCAAAAAAATGTTATATATCCATCTCCCTCGCACTCCCTTTACCTGAGTGACGGGTATTAGATAGTCGGGACACAAACCCGACTATAGCGTTCTCTCTTGTTTTAGTTCAAATTTAAATATTTAACGGACGATCAGTGTTGAAGAATACATTTATAATTTAGCCCTTTTAAAATAAGAATTTTTGTAAGCTGCATTGGCAGCGCCGACAGAAGAGGCGACCACTTGCGAAATAAAGTGTCTATGTGAACGACGTACAAATCTGAGACGCGCATTTTAAATTTGGTCTTTCGATCGGATATTAACTCTACAACCTCAGGTAAACCCTCAACAAGGTGCAAGCCGGTGAATGGAGCGTTTATATAGACCCGATTTGGTTCTGACTACTGCTACGCGAACCTTCCCATCATGTCATAGAACAATCTTCGTGGATTGCCACCACTGTTCCGATCTGAGCATTGTCCACGCCTTTGGTCCATTTCCCTCGCTGCTGTAGGCTCAGAAGATAGTCCCTCGACAAGTCGCTTCAAAACCGCTGTTTGATTGCTGAGACTAGCTGCCATCTCTGCAAGTACGTGAGGTTATCGTTTGCCTTTGGCTGCGCGGATGGGGGCGGCAGCGTTGCTAGCGTTGTGTCTACTAGCAGATGAGCTGGCGTAACAACCTCTCCCTCGTTGGGACTGCCACTGTCTACGATGAGCGGCCTCGAATTTAGGTCGGCTTCCACCTCCTCCCATAGCCTTGAGAAGAAGATGCTTGTCCGATTTTACGGCCGCCTCCCAAGGGCCGCTTATATGTGGCGCTCTGGGAGGGATGAATTCGATGGTGAATCGGTGGGCCGCAGCATATGACATGATTCTCTGGTCGTTCGTGTCGACAGGTTCCTAAAGCTCCTTCAGGATTCGAGCAGCTCCCACAAAATTCGTGGCGTTGTCGCAATAACATCAGGACCACGACGACCCACAAACCTGGATAAGCATAAAATAAATGTATTACACGTCAAACTTTTCACAATTTCCAAATGTACAGCCTTGGAAGCAAAGCAGACAAACACTGCTATGTTCATCTTGATTGGCTGCTTTCCCCGAATTCCAAGTGAGACTTTAACAAGCCCAAAGAGATCCACTCCGCTTACTTCAAAGAGTCTATTTCCATGCAGGGTCTATTTCCATGCAATCGATCTCTTGGTAAATTACCCATTATCTGTGATAGAAGTTTTGGTTTATAGTGAAAACAAAAAACGCACTGCTGTACAATGGTACTACACTCGCGACGTGCGTTAATAAGCCAAATCACTTGTCTGAGAAGCCCAACCAACGACCGTGGACCCGCGTGACAGTTGGTTCTATGTAAGTGCCCCAAGTATAGGGTCACAAATTTGCAATTTTTAGGTATTTCAGAGCCGAAAAAGAGCGTTATACGGAGACCTGAGTAGCAGGAGCGCAATGTCTCGTCGGAATCAATCAAAAAACTAATGTTTCTAAAATTAAACAAATAAATCTCGTATTTTATGTGCATTCGAATGCAATTTACTTAACCCGTTTTTGTAATTATATGTCGCCTGTTATGCACCCTTGCTTAACTTTTATTTTTCTTATCCCATTTGGTACATTACAAAAAAATATTCTGGGGACATATGGCATATCAACAGGAAGGTATTAAAGCGTAGATTATATATATATGTCGGAGATTACATTAAAATATCAGATCGGATTGTTGATTGTGGGTCTCTCAGTGTATGAAGTATGCGAAGTAGGTAAGGATGAATGAGGATCAAAAGAGATTTGCAAAGAGTGAGAGAGCTTTTGTGTGAGAGCGCGGTGGGGAAGGAGAGCGAAATCCCTGCTGAGCGCGGCGCAATGATGAGTAATGAGAAGTGAGCAAAAGAGAGCAAGCCAGTTCGAGTAAACCCTTCAGAGTGAACAGACGAACGTGGTGTGTGTTGAGTGAAATCATTGCGACTCGCTGCGCTGAGTACACTTAGCAAAACCGTATTTCATAATGGCCGACGAACCTGACGGTATAACTCCTACATCAGAAGTGGGATCACCACCCCTGCAAGACAATTCGGAGAATAACTGGCGCGCGCTTCTAGAAACACAAAACAAAGTGATTACAGAACTCTTGAAAGCGGCACAGTCGACGCAAGCGCCTGGCACGCGTACAGTTTCCGCAGTGCTCCCAACGTTCGATCCGGAAAGTGCTAACGCCGACGCAGCAGCATGGTGCAAAACTGCTAACATGATATTGTGTGAGCATCCGCAAGAAGGCGCATCCTTGGTAATGACGCTCATCAAATCGCTTCTCGGAAGCGCATCGCAGTGGCTATCTCAAATCTGTTTTCCTGGAATTAGCTGGGCGCAATTCAAGGAACTATTCATGGAACGCTACGAAGGCAACGAGACGCCGGCTGCAGTGTTGCTAAACATGCTAAAGGCCCGCCCAAATTCTCAAGAATGCCTTTCTGTGTATTCCAGCCGGTTGGTTACATCTCTATTAACCAAGTGGAGAGTAATGACACACGAAGAAATAGCTGTATCATTGGTCCTAGCACATACAGCGCAAATTGATTCCAGACTGCAGCGTTTAGTGTTTACAACGAACATAAAGACACGTGCAGAGCTACAACAACAACTTAAAGCTCCCACGTTCGTCAGAAAGTCGGAATTCTCTGGAATTGAACAAGGGCCCGAAAAGAAGAGATTCAAGACGCAGACGCCGATAAGATGCCATAGTTGCGGAAAACTCGGACACAAGGCAATCGATTGCCGAAAGAGAAAAGCAGAAGAGAGGAACGAGACGAAACCAGTGCATAGCAACAGCAGATCAACGGTAACCTGTTTCAAATGTGGCAACGCCGGACACATCGCATCAGTGTGTACAAAGGGAGCCGCAACAACGAATAGAAGCAACGAGAGAAGAGTGGACATGTGTGCGGTTTTTCAGCCAAACGGGACTGCAATACAATTCGGTGAGCGGTTTCCATTTTTCTTTGATTCGGGTTCCGAATGTTCCTTGGTAAAGGAAACAATCAGCGAGAAGCTCGCCGGCAAAAGGCGCCATAATCTGGTAGTTTTAAGAGGCATAGGCGACAATATTGTCAAAAGCAATTTGCAAATTCTGTCCACCGTACAAGTTTCTGAATTTAACTTTGAACTTCTGTTTCACGTAGTAGATAACAAATGCCTCAAATATGACATGATAATTGGACAAGATATTTTTCAACTTGGTTTTGGAGTAATGCTAGAATGTAACAGATTCGCTATTTATAAAACTCAAACTGTATTATCGATAATTGATGATAAGATATTAAATAAGACAGATTTAATTGATAGTGATAAATCGAAGCTAAACGCCATATTGGCCAAATATTCCACGTTCTTCATTGATGGTATCCCTAGTTGGCGTGTAACTACGGGTTCCCTGGAAATCCGTTTGCTTGATATAAATAAAACTGTTCAAAGGCGACCTTATCGTCTTAGCGAAAATGAGAAGCAGATAGTAAGGGATAAAATTCAGCAGATGCTAGAAACAAATGTAATAAGACCTAGTATTTCTCCGTTCGCTAGCCCAATGTTACTGGTGAAAAAGAAAGACGGTAGTGACAGGCTCTGTATCGATTATCGGGAGCTTAATCTCAGACCAGATTGATCGCTTGCGAGGCGGAAAATATTTTTCCAGCTTAGACATGGCCAGTGGTTTTTACCAAGTGCCAGTACACCCCGATTCCGTTGAAAGAACTGCTTTTGTGACCACGGAGGGTCAATATGAATTTTTAGCAATGCCGTTCGGGTTGAAGAACGCCTCATCAGTTTTTCAACGAGCCATAGTCCAAGCCTTGGGGGATTTGGTTAATTCCTACGCAGTGGTCTATATAGATGATGTGCTGATCGTTGCAAATTCTAAAGAGGAAGCATACGAGAGATTGCAAGTGGTGTTAAGCGTGCTGTCAAAGTCAGGGTTTTCATTCAATGTAAAAAAATGCCAATTCCTACTTACAGAGATAGAATACTTGGGTTTTGTCATAAAGGAGGGTGAAATAAAGCCCAATCCCCGAAAAATCCTAGCACTTTCTCAACTTCCTAAACCAGCTTCAGTCACACAGATTAGACAGTTTATAGGCCTAGCGTCTTATTTCAGGAAATTCGTCCCTCGATTTTCGGAAGAAATGAAGCCGCTATACCAACTAACTTCCAAATCAAATGAATTCGAGTGGAAGGGACAGCATGAGGAAGTTCGTCAAAAAATCATTAAAATACAAACGAGTGACCCTGTACTAATTATTTTTGATCCCAAATTTCCAATCGAGCTACATACGGATGCAAGCGCCAATGGGTATGGCGCTATGCTGATACATAAGGTAGAAGGCAAACGTAGGGTAGTTGAATACTACAGCAAATGCACTACATTAGCGGAATCCAAATACCACTCGTATGAGCTCGAAACATTAGCTGTGTTCAATGCCATCAAACACTTCCGCCATTATTTGAGTGGAAGAAAGTTTACCGTATACACGGATTGTAATTCCATCAAGGCGAGTCGAGAGAAAGCGGTATTAACTCCGCGAGTTCATCGGTGGCGGTCATTCATGCAGCCTTTCGAATTCCAGATAGAATATCGTAAGGGGAGTCAAATGGCTCATGTTGATTGTTTATCAAGAAACCCTATCACTGTAGTAGCGCAGACTAGCAAAGTTGAGGAAGTACGAGTTGACTTGGCAGCTATAACTCCCAACTGGCTAGTATCCGAACAGCAGCGCGATGAGAATATATCGAAAATCATAACCGATTTAAATAGTGACGAAATGCAGAAAGAACTGGCGAACACGTATGAGATCAGGAAGAGTTTGCTGCATCGAATCGTACAAAGGAATGGCAAGACACGATGCTTGCCCATTGTTCCGAGGGCTTTTGGATGGTCTGTTATCAACCACATTCACGAGTCCATAATGCACCTAGGCTGGCAAAAAACGTTAGATAAGGTATACGAGCAGTATTGGTTTGAGGGCATGACTAAGTATGTCAGGAAGTTCGTAGAAAATTGCGTGACTTGTAAATTGTCAAAATCAGCGTCAGGCAAAAAACAGGCAGAGTTACACCCCATACCCAAAGTTGAGATACCATGGCATACCATTCATATCGATATAAGTGGCAAATTGAGTGGCAAGAAGGACGAGAAGGAGTACATTATTGTACAAATTGATGCCTTCACAAAGTTTGTGTATCTGTACCATACTTGGAATTTGGACACTGTAAATTGCATACAGTCGGTGAAGTCTGCCATATCGATATTTGGCGTTCCTAGCAGGATTATAGCAGATCAGGGAAGATGCTTCACGAGTACAGAATTTCGCAAATTCTGCTCCACGAATAGCATTGACTTACATGTGATAGCAACAGGTGCTAGCAGAGCGAATGGACAGGTAGAACGTGTCATGAGTGTGCTAAAAGGGATGTTAACAGCGGTGGAGACTAGTGAGCGTTCGTGGCAGGAGGCATTGGGAGAAATACAATTGGCCATAAACTGCACCACAAGTCGGGTGACTCAACATAGTCCGTTAGAATTGTTGATAGGAAAAGAAGCGAGGCCCTTGGGAATGTTGACCATCAATGAAGAAATGCGAGTCGATCTGGACAAAGCTAGAGAAAAGGCTAAAGAGAACATTGATAAGAATGCGATGTATGATAAGGCAAAGGTAGATAAAAAGCATGCCCAAGTCGTTAAGTATAAGGTAGGCGATCATGTGTTACTAAAAAGCGAAGAACGACACCAAACTAAATTAGACCCTAAATTCAAAGGACCATTTGTTATTGTTGAGCTGCTTGATGGTGATCGTTATATGTTAAAGTCATTAACTACTAAGCGAATGTATAAGTACCCACATGATAGTGTACGCAGTCTTCCTGATGAGCGAGAGACTTGTGAGATGATGGAAGAGCTTGACGACGCAGACAGAGGCGTACGTAGAAGCAAGAGATCTGTGACATAAGAAAGGTGCTGGTGGAGCCATACACAGGGACTAAGTTCGTGCGTTGTAATCATATGTCGTATGTTAAGTGGCACAGTGGTGCGTAGCGTCGCAAATGTGCGACAAGAGTCCGATACTGTGGTATGAGCGAAGTGGTATCCAGATGGTTTAGTTTATGCAGAAGGGAGCGATGTACTCTGATTTCAATGTGAATAGCCTGCTAAACTAACCTTTGGTGATCAGTGAATTGGTATCCAGACGATTGAACTTGTGCGGAAGAGAGCATGTACTCTATAATGTTATGTTAAAGGATTATCCTGCCAAGTTAATGTCTGATGAAATGTTTAGCGGATAAGTTGAGGTGTTTGAGCGGAAGAGAGCTTGTACTCTAGTAAACGAAAACTGTGAATGAATATCCCGCCAAACTAACGTCTGAAAATTATAGAAATGTAAGCAAATTTGTTCTGGAAATTTTGAGTTAAATAGCATAAATAAAGAGGTCAAGTGTTCAACTGAAAGATTTTGAGCAATGAATGTAGTATCAACGTTGTATTAACTAACACGAGGTCGTGTTATAGTCAGGAAGGCCGTGTCGGAGATTACATTAAAATATCAGATCGGATTGTTGATTGTGGGTCTCTCAGTGTATGAAGTATGCGAAGTAGGTAAGGATGAATGAGGATCAAAAGAGATTTGCAAAGAGTGAGAGAGCTTTTGCGTGAGAGCGCGGTGGGGAAGGAGAGCGAAATCCCTGCTGAGCGTGGCGCAATGATGAGTAATGAGAAGTGAGCAAAAGAGAGCAAGCCAGTTCGAGTAAACCCTTCAGAGTGAACAGACGAACGTGGTGTGTGTTGAGTGAAATCATTGCGACTCGCTGCGCTGAGTACACTTAGCAAAACCGTATTTCATAATGGCCGACGAACCTGACGGTATAACTCCTACATATATCACTTTTAAACCAATGCACCCCACAGTTCAAGAGTTATTTCAATTCAATCTTTATTTTCAATTTTTATTATAAAAGTTGACAAATAACTCTTATTTGTTGATTTTTATACCCTTGCAGAGGGTATTATAATTTCAGTCAGATATTGTAACGCAGTGAAGGAGACGTTTCCGACCACATAAAGTATATATATTCTTGATCAGCACCAATAGCCGAGTCCATCTAGCCATGTCCGTCTTTCCGTCTGTCCGTCTGTCTGTCTGTCCGTTTCTATGCGAACTAGTCTCTCAGTTTTAAAGCTATCGCAATGAAACTATCCCAAAAGTCTTCTTTCTATTGCAGGTAGTACATATGTCGGAGCGAGCCGGATCGGACCACTATATCTTAAGGCTCCCATACGAATAATCAAACAAATATACGAAAATTCATTGTAACTTTGCAGGAAGTAGGCGTTTTGATTTCTGACAACTTAAAAAGGTATTTCTTTTATCTGCAAGGGTATATAAGCTTCGGCTGGCCGAAGCTAGCTTCCTTTCTTGTTATAATAAAAATTGAAGCGTAAGAGTTATTGTCAACTTTTATAATAAAAATTGGAAAATAAGAGTTTTATGTCAATTTTTTTGAATAGGTTAACTCTTATTTACGATCCCTGTTATTAACAAAGGGAATTTAGCGTTGTGAGCAATTGGGGCATGTAGAAGACGACCACCTACTCGCAACAAAGAGTATGACGACGTTCCAAACTGTTCAACAGATAGAAAAGATTTAATTTTTGAATTCCAGCACGGATATTAGGGGATTTTTCTAGTTTTACAATTTCTTCAGCAAATGCTGTCTTTTGAATAACTTCAACTACTTTAAGAAACGCTGTTCCAAGCTCGTCCGCTGACAAATTGAATTCCAAGATATCTCTTTTCTTCGGTTGATAAATCGACGATGACCTTTTTACAATATTTAAAATCGGGTTAAGTTCAACATCGACCGCGATGAGAGCAACGCGTGCCTTTTTGGTTTCTAGTGCTGCGTCTGTTTCTGATAGCTAAAAATGAAAAATTATTGGCCAGCACTCGGCAAGCTGAGATGGATGAGTTTGTATCCAGTGAAGAACTACTTCAGAATCGGACCAAGGGTCAACACTATCGACTGGAAAGCTAATGATGTTGCGAACTTCTTCCCAAAGCTTTGCCAACAAATGCGCTGCACATAGCTCTAGTCTGGGCACCGTCTTTGTTTTTAAAGGGACATCCCTAGATTTTGCTGTTAGCAACTGTACCGACACCCCACTTGGCTCAACCACTCTAACGTAAAGGCAACACCCGTAGGCCCGTATAAAAGCATCAGCAAACCCATGAATTTGATATAATCTTGGAATAACCAATTTTTTTTCAAGAATGCATATTAATTTTTACCAGGTTTCACTTCTTTTCAAAGTCTTGGGGCACAGGGTCATCCCAATTCAGACTAAAATTCAAAGCCTCTTGCAGAAATATTTTCCATCTGGTTTTTATTGGGCATAACAAACCCAAAGGATCAAAAAGTGTGGCGATAAAGGACAAGATTTATCTTTTTGTAACCACCTGATCTGTGGATACTTTCCTAACGTCGTACTTGAAAACGTCAGTCTGTGGATTCCATGTCCAAGAGTCTTCAGATCTTGAAGATCTCCGTGTAATATTTCCGCACTCGCTTGTACCTGTTTTGCGATTCGAAGCCCATTTTGTCAAAACAAAGCCCGCTGGTTCCAGGATTTCAATTAGCTCCCTGCTATGTGTCCGCTCCGGTGAGCAGATCATCGACGTAGAAGTCCGTGCCAAGACATCTTGCACCTTGAGGATGAGATTGCAAATGGGTCTCGCTAAGATGCTTTTAGCATCTTACTGCTAGATATGGAGCACTTGCTGTTCCATAAGTAACAGTATTTAGGCGATAAGTTTTTAAGGGGCTGGCAGCATCTCTTCTCCATACAATTAATTGAAAAATTCGTTGCGCCTCGTCAACCTCCACTTGACGGTACATTTTAGTTATGTCTGCAACAAGTGCGTATTTGCGAAAAGCTACCATGCAACTCACTCTACTTCTTTGATGTATATAAGCTGGGCTTAGCTGCGGTCAAGGGGCTTAAATAACTGTATGCAATGCAGAAGACGATTACCAAAGATACGGTAACTCTTTTCCTGTGACACTTTTTACTGGTGATTGCGAATTAGCGGTAATATATATATATGTGGCCTTATGCAATGTGCATATGCCTTTATAAAACTACTATATAAAAGGCTGTATATAAAAAACGGTCAGTAGCAAATTCCACCCAGAACGGATGGACATAAAAATCTAAAAAAATCACATTAATTACTAAAATAATTTGGAGCCGCGTGTGAGGTACAAATTAGAACAAAAACGACCCCAAAGTGCCCCAAAATTCGATTTGTTTTTTTTTTAATTTCTTTCTTTTGCCATTTCGCTGTTATAAATGTTGTTAAAATGGTTTAATAATGTGATGTTCATAATCTTATGGCATACCCGGCAATAACTGCATTTAAATTTTTTGGAGATTCAGCATCCTTCACCAAGTCCCCAATATTTTCCAATTTTGTTGTGCCAGCCTGACGTCATTGCCTGCACATATGTATGTATGTATGTATGTATGTATGTATGTATGTATGTTCTGCTGGCGCACTGTGCATAAGTCGTACATGTATGTATGTATGTATGTCCTGCTGTCGCACTTTAAGTGTGACCGCGCAAAGGGAAAATTAAAATACCACAGTCATTGAAAATGCGCTGTTAAAAAATCGATTATATCCCAAATCTTTTATTTTGCGTCTTTTTTTTAGGTAAACGTTAAATTTAAAATATCGGCAGACTTATAGAAATCCCATTAAGCTGATTTTTACAGTCGAAATTTTCCTTAAAATTGCTTTTATTTTTATGATGCAAAAAACTGATCAGCAAACTATTTATTAGTTTTTAAACGTTGAGATATTGACAAATTGTTGATTTGTAAAAAACATTATTTCGCTCCGTTGCACACACACATGGGCGAAATATGTATAAGCCCCAAAATGAGTTTTTTATAAACACACCCCCTAGATATGTGCGTGAGTGTGCATTGCAGCTGACTAAGGAAGTAAGATTTGCTTTAATTCAAATTAATGATAATACTGATATCCTTTTGCTTAAAGAATATTGCATTTACATTTCCACAACAGATCGAAGACATTTTCTTACAGATTTTTGTGTTTTAAAATGCAAATAGCATTGAAAGTATTAAAGAACAAGAGAGAACGTTATAGTCGGGTGCCCCGACTATCAGATACCCGTTACTCAGGTAAAGGGAGTGCGAGGGAGATGGAGATAGAAACTTTGATCACGCATAACTTTTTAACAAATGGTCCGATAAAGGGAGTGCGAGGGAGATGGAGATAGAAACTTTGATCACGCATAACTTTTTAACAAATGGTCCGATTTGAAAATTTTTTTCTACATTTCGATAGGTATTGATAAACACAATACAACTGCATTTTTACTTTTCCGAAATATTTAAATTTTTAAAATCGTATGTAAGCGATTGTTGGCGTTAGATGGGGCGTGGCACTTTTTTAAAACAAACTTGCGCTGCGTAGGAGCTCCTAGAATCTGCATGCAAAACGCCAATCTTCTAACTTTTATAGTTTCCGAGATCTCAGCGTTCATACAGACAGACAGACGGACAGACGGACATGGCTAGATCGACTCGGCTAGTGATCCTGATCAAGAATATATATACTTTATAGGGTCGGAAACGTTTCCTTCTCCCTGTTACATACTTTTGCACGAATACAATATACCCTTTTACTCTACGAGTAACGGGTATAAAAACTAAACATTCAAATCAATTGATTCTCTTACCCTTCCTTCCTCATATTGTTTAAACAAATGGAAATGTTTAAACAATTTGATTCACGGTATCCCCTTCCACCTGCCTTCCTTATCGAACTACTATATAAAAGGCTGTATAAAAAAAACGGTCAGTAGCAAATTCCACCCAGAACGGATTGACATAAAAATCAAAAAAATCACATTAATTACTAAAATAATTAGGAGCCGCGTGTGAGGTACAAATTATAACAAAAAACAAGAGAGAACGCTATAGTCGGGTGCCCCGACAATCAGATACCCGTTAATCAGGTAAAGGGAGTGCGAGGGAGATGGAGATAGAAACTTTGAACACGCATAACTTTTTAACGAATGGTCCGATTTGAAAAATTTCTTCTACATTTTTAAAACTGCATTTTTACTTTTCCGAAATATTGAAATTTTTAAAATCGTATATAAGCGATTGTGGGCGTTAGAGGGGGCGTGGCACCCTTTTGAAACAAACTTGCGCTGCGTAGGAACTCCAAGAATCTTCATGCCAAATACCAATCGTCTAGCTTTTATAGTTTCCGAGATCTCAGCGTTCATACAGACAGACAGACAGACGGACAGACAGACGGACAGACAGACGGACAGACGGACAGACGGACATGGCTAGATCGACTCGGCTAGTGATCCTGATCAAGAATATATATACTTTATGGGGTCGGAAACGCTTCCTTCTAGCTGTTACATACTTTTGCACGAATACAATATACCCTTTTACTCTACGAGTAACGGGTATAACGACCCCAAAGTGCCCCAAAATTCGATTTGTTTTTTTTTAATTTCTTTCTTTTGCCATTTCGCTGTTATAAATGTTGTTAAAATGGTTTAAAAATGTGATGTGATGTGATCTTATGGCATACCCGCCAATAACTGCATTTAAATTTTTTGGAGATTCAGCATCCTTCACCAAGTCCCCAATATTTTCCAATTTTGTTGTGCCAGTCTGACGTCATTGCCTGCACATATGTATGTATGTATGTTCTGCTGGCGCACTTTGCATAAGTCGTACATGTATGTATGTATGTATGTCCTGAGGAAAATTAAAATACCACAGTCATTTAAAATGCGCTGTTAAAAAATCGATTATATCCCAAATCTTTTCTTTTGCGCCTTTTTTTTAGGTAAACGTTAAATTTAAAATATCGGCAGACTTATAGAAATCCCATTAAGCTGATTTTTACAGTCGAAATTTTCCTTAAAATTGCTTTTCTTTTTATGATACAAAAAACTGATCAGCAAACTATTTATTAGTTTTTAAACGTTGAGATATTGACAAATTGTTGATTTGTAAAAAACATTATTTCGCTCCGTTGCACACACACATGGGCGAAATGTATATAAGCCACAAAATGAGTATTTTATAAACACAATCCCTAGATATGTGCGTGTGTGTGCATTGCAGCTGACTAAGGAAGTTAGATTCGCTTAAATTCAAATTAATGATAATACTGATATCCTTTTGCTTAAAGAATATTGCATTTACATTTCCACAACAGATCGAAGACATTTTCTTACAGATTTGTGTGATTTAAAATGCAAATAGCATTGAAAGCGTTGAAACTATGTAATGTTAATCAAAGCAACAAATGTAAATGATATGATCAGTTCTGTATGCCCAATATCATAAAGAGATTAGAATCATATGTAAAAGCTTAAAAGTAACGGCTTCTCTCTCTTTCATCATTTATAATCTAAAGAAGTGTAGATAAGCGCGACTCTAACCCTTTTTGCAGTCAGTCAGATTCAAGCCGCAGATCACGCGAGTTATGTACCAACCGTTTAAATATACTTAGACAATAAAAGAGCATTTATTCTTTAACCTACAAGTCCACGTGTTTGTTTCATTCGCTGCTTCAGGTTATGGGCCCAGCACGCTTCCACTGCGCAATAAGATAACACTTCACCTCAAGGCCGTCATAGTTAGTTTTGGTCGCGAAAAATGTCCGGCGCGTTTATAAAAATTGAGCCGCTTTGTGCGGATAACTATGACACGTGGAAAGTTCAAATGCGGGCAGTGCTCGTGAAAAACGACCTGTGGCAATACGTGGACGGTACGAAGGAGTGCCCCAGTGGAAGTGGAAGCACATCGGCTGCTGACTCCGCCGTATGGAAAACGTACGACGAAAAAGCGCGTGCAGATATCCTACTATCCGTCAGCCCCTCAGAATTAAAAAGGTATTTCTTTTATCTGCAAGGGTATATAAGCTTCGGCTGGCCGAAGCTAGCTTCCTTTCTTGTTATAATAAAAATTGAAGCGTAAGAGTTATTTGTCAACTTTTATAATAAAAATTGGAAAATAAGAGTTTTATGTCAATTTTTTTGAATAGGTTAACTCTTATTTACGATCCCTGGTATTAACAAAGGGAATTTAGCGTTGTGAGCAATTGGGGCATGTAGAAGACGACCACCTACTCGCAACAAAGAGTATGACGACGTTCCAAACTGTTCAACAGATAGAAAAGATTTAATTTTTGAATTCCAGCACGGATATTAGGGGATTTTTCTAGTTTTACAATTTCTTCAGCAAATGCTGTCTTTTGAATAACTTCAACTACTTTAAGAAACGCTGTTCCAAGCTCGTCCGCTGACAAATTGAATTCCAAGATATCTCTTTTCTTCGGTTGATAAATCGACGATGACCTTTTTACAATATTTAAAATCGGGTTAAGTTCAACATCGACCGCGATGAGAGCAACGCGTGCCTTTTTGGTTTCTAGTGCTGCGTCTGTTTCTGGTAGCTAAAAATGAAAAATTATTGGCCAGCACTCGGCAAGCTGAGATGGATGAGTTTGTATCCAGTGAAGAACTACTTCAGAATCGGACCAAGGGTCAACACTATCGACTGGAAAGCTAATGATGTTGCGAACTTCTTCCCAAAGCTTTGCCAACAAATGCGCTGCACATAGCTCTAGTCTGGGCACCGTCTTTGTTTTTAAAGGGACATCCCTAGATTTTGCTGTTAGCAACTGTACCGACACCCCAAACTAGTCTCTCAGTTTTTAAGCTATCGGGATGAAACTTTCCCAAAAGTCTTCTTACTATTGCAGGTAGTATATAAGTCGGAACCGACCGGATCGGACAACTATATCCTATAGCTCCCATAGGAAGGATCGGAAAAAAAACGGTAAAAAAAAATCTAGCTTCGGTGTTTTTTGAAGTATTACCTTCTAATCTTGGGAATATTAGTTTTTAATTATTTCTGAACTTCGAATAAAATTGTATCAAAATCAGACGACTATATCATATAGCTGCCATAGGAACGATCGCAAAATTAACGGGAATATAATAGACAATAAATTATTGCTTCGTTGGTTTTTATTGTATTCTCTTCTACTCTGGGATATGACTCTTTTTAAATATTTCCGAATTTCGATTTTAATTTTATCAAAATCGAACTACTATATCATATAGCTGCCATAGGAACGATCGGAAATAAGAGAAATAATAGGAAATTTAACATTTTTGCGATTTGTAAATGATTAGGAATGATCTGCAAGGGTATATAAGCTTCGGCTGGCCGAAGCTAGCTTCCTTTCTTGTTTTTTTTTCGAAGTTGACTATGGGTGGGACGTAGTGTGTGATATAACGCTGGTTTGTTAGTATAATGGAGTGACCTGATGAGCCTGTAGACCAGGGCGACGCTTCGCGGAGCCTCAGCGCCGTTGCTGATGCCCAGCTTTTGACCAGCAGGTCTAAAGGTTCTAGGTCAAGAATTGTATTCAATGCTTCAGAGGCGGTTGTGCGAAGCGCCCCACTTATGCAGAGTTCTGCGCTTCTTCTTTTCTAGGGAGTGCCACCAGACGATGTTTCCGTAGAGGAGAATGGGTCTGACTATTGCAGTGTATAGCCAGTGGACTATTACGGGAGAGAAACCCCACTTTCTCCCTATGGCTTTTTTACAAGCAAAGAGTGCTTTGGCCGCTTTGCGTGTGCGGTCCGCGATGTTCTCTGCCCAGAGGAGTTTCTTGTCAAGGATGTCGCCTAAATACTTAGCTTGGTTGCTAAGGGTAAGGCGAGTTTGGTGTAGTTTTGGGAGAGTTAGATTTGGTAACTTATACTTCCTTGTAAATAAAACTAATTCTGGGTTTACACCCAGTCCACCTTGAGAGTGTGGATAGGGCTGTCTCCATCAGGTTGCAGAGTGTTTGAGGAAATTTTCCTTGTATTACGATAACCACGTCGTCCGCATAGGCCACCACTTTTGTTCCCGCTTCCTCTAGAAGTGATAGAAGTTTATTAACAACTATAACTCATAGCAGAGGGGAAAGAACACCGCCTTGCGGTGTTCCTCTACTAGCGTTCCTAGTCGATTGTGCTGATCCCATAGTGGAGTACACTACCCTACTGGTGAGAACGGTGTGAATGAGTCCCACTATAGGACGCTCAATGCCTAGTTCCGTCATAGCGCCAGTGATAGCCGTTGGGGTGACATTGTTGAAGGCGCCTTCTATGTCTAGGAAGGCTGCCAGGGAGTATTCCTTGTTATGGAATCCTCTCTCTATACAAGATACTAGGGAGTGTAGGGCAGTATCTGTTGATCTGCCTTTACGGTACGCATGTTGTGCATTGGAGAGTAAATTAGGGTTGGTAGTTAGTCTGATGTGTGTGTCAATTAGCCTTTCCAGGGTCTTTAACAAGAAGGAGGAGAGGCTTATTGGACGGAAGTCATTTGGAGAGGTGTGAGAGGGCTTGCCGGCCTTTGGTATAAATATTACTTTAATGTCCAGCCATCTGGATGGTATGTGATTCAGTGCCAGACAGCCGTGGAATATGACCGTCAGCCATGGATGGGTAGTATCTATTGTCCGTTGTAGTTGTGCCGGGAAAAAGCCGTCAGGGCCAGGTGATTTGAAGGGCTTAAAGGAGTTTATCGCCCATTTGATGCGTTCAGGGCTTGAAATGTTGTCTATGCTCGTCGAGGTTCTCCACTAAATGGAGGTCCTCTACTGCTTGCGTGTTATTAGGGAAGTGGGTGTCTAGCAGGAGATCTAAAGTTTCCTGGCTGTTTCCCGTCCAGGTGTCTTCATTGGTTTTTAGGTATCCAACGGTTACTGGAGATTTTGCTAAAATTCTTCTGAGCCTGGACGCTTCCGCTGTAGATTCTATGCTACTGCAGAAGTTGGCCCATTCTCTTCGCTTTGATATTCTAATTTCCTTTTTGTAGTGGCTTAGCTTCGTATGGTACGTGTTCCAGGAAGCCTCGCTGTTGCTATATTAAAATGACTTCTGCAGTCGCTTTTAAGGGCCGCCAGGGTAGTGTTCCACCAAGGCGGTTTGTGTTTAGTTTTGACTGTTCTGCTTGGGCAGGCCTTTTTAATGGCCTCACCACAGATGTCAGTGAAAGTATTGACTAGGTTTTCTAATTCATGACTGTCGAGTACGTGAGTCGGTGGAGTATTTAGGTTTCTATCGAGGATTTTTTTGTAGTACCCCCAGTTAGTGCGTCTTAGATTTCTTATGCTCTCGGGGGGAGGGCATTCTAGAGATATTGTAAATTCTACATATCGGTGGTCGGAGAAGGAGTGTTCGGCTCCCACTTTCCACTCTTCAAGATGGTTGAGTAGGGTATCAGATATCAGGGTAATGTCTAAGACTTCCCTCCTATTTCTAGTGATGAAAGTAGGGTCATTACCTTTGTTGCAGATGAATAAGTTGGATTGAAGGAGATAGTCATAAAGTAACTTACCCCTTTCGTTCGTATTTGTACTTCCCCATTGTGTGTGGTGTGAGTTGGAGTCTCCACCCAGGATGAGTTCCTTAGATGAGTGTGTGTGTATGAGTTGTTGTGTTATGATGTTTGGTAATGGCCCCTCTTGGTCATGAGCCAGGTAAAACGATGATATGGTGTGATGTGTGTGTGAGTTTAGCTCCAGCCTGACCGTGGTAAGGTCGCCTTCGCTAAACTGTGGGATTAGAAATGTGTTAAAGTGTGTTTTAGTGAGAATGCAGGTCCTAGGTTTATCCTTCCCCTTAATGTGAAAAAGCTTGTATGTGGGGGTTGATTAGCCACAGATGTTGTCTCCAACAATCCATGGCTCTTGGATGAGGACAATGTCTATTTTGCCCGTTGCCAGGCGGGTGAGGAGGGCAGCAGATGCTGCCTTGCTGTGGGGCAGATTAATCTGTAGATACTGCACCATTTTGCGGGTTGGGCTTGGGCTGGGTACCCTCTACTTCCTCCATAATGTCCTGGAGCACACTACGCCCCAATCGGGCCGTGTCCTGGGTGCTCAACTGCTTCAGAGTCTCGGTGAGCTCCGAATCAGTCGACACGTACCCTGTGTGGAGGGCCTCCTCGTGCTCCACCTCGTCCTCGCTCGGGGGTTCGTAGGACGCAAATGCAGCCAGATTGTCTGCCGCTAGTTTGTCCGTGTCGTATATGCGGAGTTGCACCTTGTCGAAACCGTAATTGACTCGGTTCTGTGATGCTGCCAGGGGTTTCAGGCATGCCTGGTTGAGGAGAATCACCACGTTCATGGTGACGCGTTCAGTCTTCTCAACCTTCACCACCTTCCAACCTTCTGGGATATCCGCTGCCTCGCAGACGGCTAGCTTGGCCCCGGGGTAGACCTCGCCAACTTTGGTAATGGCAGCCTTGTAGAGCGCTGCCGATCTCTCGTCCTCACAGGCGATCAACTTTCCGTTGCCCGGGTACCACCCTGCATCTGTGCAGTCAGGTGGTGGTCCTGGGTTTTCGTCCAGCACTTTCAAGGCCACCGTCGCAAGTGCCCGCCTAACCTGACCCCACTGGTTCCACGTGCCGCGGCTGGTTGTCTTGGCCTTCTTGCTCGCTGGTTGAGCCACTTCGATCGACCTCTCCCGCTTGTTGCTCTCGCTTGGTATCTTTGCGGGGTCGAAGTCTGGAATTACTGCCTTTGCCGAGGCTATGTCCTCCTGGATCTTTTGGTATTCCTTCTTGGAAGTCTGATCCTCCCGTATGGGGTTGGTGGCCAGACGTTTTAAGATGCGGTATGCCTTCTTTCGTTCCAGTGGTCCTGCCTGATTTGGTGGTGTCCGCTTGAACTCCTTGGCCCTGGTACTTACCACAAGGTCAGCCCTTGCACCTCCCTCCGGTTGGTTTGGCTGGTGAGCCGCCCCAGCGTTGGTGGGTGTTTAGTCTGGCCCTTGCGGTTCGTGGGGGCTGCCTGGCTGCGTGGTCCGCTGGCCTTGGCTGGTGTCGATGTTGCATGAGTAGGGGCTTTCGGTACGGCACCCTTGCTTACTTGGTCGTCATTGGTGGTGACTTCCGACTTTTTAAGAGTGTTGGACTCTACTTTTTTAAATATATTTGAATTCTCCATACTAGTTCCCACGAGCTGCGGAGAAAGGACAGGTCCACCCGGGCAGAAATCCGCTGTACCCGGGTAAGGCTGGTTAGAACAGGCGGTCGCCACTTGCCTGAGCCCACCGTTAGAGACTGAGTTATTTGTTGACTCGGGCTCCCAGCCAGATTGACTCTCGGCACGGTTCGAGTGACACCTTAGTCCAGCCCGGGGTGAGATGAGTGTTGGGGGAATAGGGAAGAGGTAGGCTTATGTGTGGGGAGTGGGTTTGTGTGAGCTATTTGTCGGAGGCGGCAGCACAAGCGCGACGTCGGCACTGCTACGGCGCAGATACCTGCTGACTGTCCGGGGCTACTTATTTGCGCTTCATATTGGGGCCTAGCGGTGGCTGGGCCGTGCCAACATCCATGCTTATTCGTAGCTACTCTGGATAAACCAGGGCGTTCGCTATCCGCAACCTGCGACCCGTTCGGTAGCCTTCAGCTCGGCGCCCTCCAAGCCATCCCACTAGCTCATTGGCCGAACACTTAGCCCCTAAGATCAGACCGAATTATTTTTTCTCGTGCGCAACCAGGACCCCCAGTGGCCCTCAAATTCGGCATCCTAGCCCCGAATCCTAGCACTGTGCGCAACCAGGACCCCCCGTGGCCCTCAATATTCGGCATCCTGGCCCCGAATCCTAGCACCGTGCGCAACCAGGACCCCCAGTGGCCCTTAATATTCGGCATACTCGCCCCGAATTATTTTTTCTCGTGCACCGCCAGGACCCCCAGTGGCCCTCAATATTCGGCATCCTAGCCCCGAATTATTTGTCGTGCACCACTAAGCAGTGAAAAGTTTTTTTAAAACCCGGCGATTTTTTTTTTAATTCTCTCCGCTCTTTCGGAAACCATGGGTGTAAGGTGGATATCCTATCGCCGCAAGGAGGAACTACAACTCCTCACAGCCGAGTTCGGGTTACCTTCGTCGAGGAACTGCGCAGTCGGCTAGCAACTTTCCTAACCCGGGATGACCTCGAGCCAGCACTCCTGGACTGGGCCAAGGAGTTGGCTATGACATTCCCCGAAGCAGCCACATCCAGGGACAAATCCCCGAGCCCTCTGGGTGGACAAGAATCCCAAGGACAAAAGCCAAGCACACCGTGCATCGACACCGAGAACACTTCCCTAAGATTGAAAGTACCGCCAGGTAACCTGCCCGCAATGAACACAACCGCGAACCATCCCGCACGCGAGGAAATATCCTCCGCCACCTTGGCGGAAAATTGCGGAACTGGGGCATTTTATCCGACTCAAGACCGCACGACTCCCCAGAGTAATCTCCGGATTGCTTACGGGAAGAGCAAAAAGTTGGTACCGCACGTTCCAGATACAGGACGTGACGTGGGAAATCTTTAGGAGAGAATTTCTAGAATTTTTCATCCCACCACAATACTTCCAACGATTGAAAGACACGATCCGGACGAGATACCAGCGACAGGGAGAGAGCTGCAAGGAATACGTGGTCGAGCTCCGACTCCTGATGCAGCGGGCAAAGTTCACTCCGGCGCAGGAACTGGAGCGACAATACCAGAACCTCCGACCGGAAAACCAGTTATTCGTGAGGCGGCAAAACTTCGAGGATCTGGTCACTCTGATCCAAGGAGACACGGCCTACGAGATTACTTTCTAGCAATATTCATAAATATTGAATAAATAATACAAATAATAATAAGAATGATGACGGGACTCAAAAAAATTATAGAATAAAGCCAAGGTCAGACGATCAAAAGATTTGAAAAAATGTATCAACGATTGCCATTAACTTACATAAAAAACAATTATTGTTTTTTTACATTTTTAAATATTTTCTATGAAATAAAACAATTTGATCGTCCGATCGTGGTCTAAGCCATTTTTAAGTGTTGTTAAAAAATAAATATTCGTGTTGGTAGTATTGATAACACTTAACATGAAATCGAATTGGCGAAAAATACCTACTATACCTATAATATACTGTAGGGGTCCGAATTATGCTTTTATTAAAAAGTACTTGTCGTTGTTGGTTCTTTTTAAGAAGTCTTTATTTTCGCGTCCACACTTCACGCTTGCAAAACGACGTTCTCTGGTTTACAGGGTTGCATTTCATCTAGCTCTCCGTATACATACATAATTATAACATTTGCGTATACGTACACAATTATAACAGTGATCGTTGGCCTTATACATAAACTTAGAGTTATACTTGCTGTTATATATATTATTATACGTGTGTTTGTGCCCTTGGAACTATAACAGGCGATCCTGCTACAATACGTAACCTTTAATGATTACGGTCCCTGAAAAATGTTATTTAAGTGAAATATTTATTCGCGGAAAAAGTATGACCTCAAGTTACTACGAAATTATGACCAATTATTATCTTTCTTCGGAATGTTTGTATTATCAAATATATGATGCACGGTCACATCAGTTTCAATTTCGTGAAAAAGTGAAAAAAGTGAAAATAGTTAATTTTAATCTAAAACAAGAGAGAACGCTATAGTCGGGTGCCCCGACAATCAGAAACCCGTTACTCAGGTCAAGGGAGTGCGAGGGAGATGGAGCGTTACAGAGGTTAGTACCACAGATATTTTCGCCATTAATAAATATAAGCCTCCAGATGCTATCTTTAACACAAACTCTGCATTTCAGTGTCACTTGAAATGTTTTTAATCTTCATCATGCGGTGTTCATTAAATGGTTGTATGAATAGTACTTCAGTACTAACTTAGTACTAACTCAATCAAAATATTACATTTATTTCAGCCAGGCCGATTGAGACTTCTTGGGACCAGAACTAATGCGCTTGCATTTTCCGTGTGTGATTTTTTGTTCTCATAATTCCCATCCCCGACATTAAACATCTGATCAGAGGGTAAATGATCGGCCATGGCAAAATAGGCATAATTTCTGGAGAGATCCCTTAATTTTGTATGGAGATGTAAAAATGGTAATTACTCTTAATATTATTCCTGGTCTTAAATTCATATCTTAATTATTTTTGATATTTTCAGAAGACAGGCTTACAAGACATGGATACCTAAAACCTGCATTCGGCCAAGCCAAAACCGGGAGTGCTTCAGGCATTAACAATTTTTAATTCCTATGCATCGATTGTAAATATTATTAATAAATACACATACAAATATTACAAAAAAAAAGTTTTTTTTTTTGTGGGAAATCAGATAATTACAAAGTATTGGAAAACCAAAACTGGGAGGGTGTGGAAAAGCAGATATTGCAAATAGAGGAAAAGCATAACTGAGCTCGTGTGGAAATCTATAATGCGGGAAGTCGAAAAACCAGTGGACACCGACAACCGACAACGCAGACAATTTCAAGCTCCTATACCATCTACAGGAAATGCGAGTCAACCCCTGGAACTTCCCGGCACCACGGCAACCAATCGGATGTTGGCCACCGTAACACCGCGAACCCGACCAACGCCGTCACCAGTGAGTAACTCTTTTCATTTAGAACCTTTGGCCGACGCGGCCACAGCACGGAAAAACAGCCCCTTTCGAAGGCCCCCAAAGACTGCCCACCAACCGAGCCGAACCTAAGAGACAACAGCCAGCCTAGCAACGGTCATCGCTGAAGGACCCACGGAATCCCGAATCCAAGAATTTCTCGAAGCAGAACTGGCTCCATTCGAACACATGACCGTTACCTCTAACATAGCCGAACATAGGATCGTCATGAAGGATGACAAGCCCATCAAGCACAGGTACTTTCCGAAGAACCCCGCCATGCAGAAAATCATTAACGAACATGTTGATGAACTGCTCCGCGACGGACGCATCGAGCCCTCCAGGAGTCCTCACAGCGCACCCATCGTCCTCGTGGGCAAAAAGACAGGAGATATGCGCATGTGCGTAGACTACCGTCAGCTCATCACTCATATCGAAGTGAACAAGTCAGCCAGTACAGTACAAGTAGACAACAACAAGTCGAGTCGCCGGAAGCAGCGCCGTGGGAGCCTACAAGGAGCAAGATGCTACGTCGAGACGTTCGGGATTTGATCACCAGGAATCTCCGAATTGAGACATAGGTAGCTGAGGTCCAGAGGGCGTCACACGGCCAGGTCAAGGCGATCCGTTTTCTTTTCTGTCTCAACTAAATCCTCGCATCTCGCCTGGAGAGTCAATCAGAGCTGAGCGGTGAAAGCCTGCGACAAGAAATCGTGAGCTCGGGGAGACACCTATCTAGACCCAGTGTACCTTGCCCAAGCAGGTCCTGGCGCAATCAGCCAGAAGGGAGATCGGTCAATCGTTTGTGGTTTCGAGTGGGGAACTCCAGGAGAGCCCTGCGGTTTGAGTCGTGTAGTCCCGGAGCGGCGTGTGTTTAAACCCCGATTGAAACGAGCCAGAAGGGAGATCGGTCGATCGTTAGTGGTCTCGAGTGGAGAACTCCACAAGATCCCTACGGTTTTGACTCGTGTAGTCCCGGATCGGCGTACGACCAAGACCCCGAGTACCAGAAGCCACGCTACGTCCAGCCGCGCAGCCAGCACATCCAGGAGCAGAGCGAAGGACATCGTCAGCAGCAAGCCAGCAACGTATCACGACAGATCGAACTACGAGGAAACGTCACGGGCGATAAGCCAAAGGCTTAGCGAAGTGAAGCGCTCGGCAGCATCCCTGCGTAACTTGGACGGCTAGCGCGATCTGAGTGAAACACTAGTGAGACCATCCGGGACAGATCAAATGGCAGGCGGTGGTGGATCGAAAGGAGAGATTCCTGGAGATCGCGGCCTCTGTTCACCCTAGTCTGAGAACGGTGAAGCTTCCCTAAACCCGTGCAGCTGATCTCCTGGCGAGTCCAAGACGCTACGAGTAGTCGTCGATTCTTCGCATCAGAGACGAGCAACGCCAAGTGTCTTCAGGGAGCTTCAAGGATCGTCGAGGGAGCTACAGGGAGCTACAGCACCGGAGCACCCAGTCAACGAGGAGAGCACCGAGTCACCAAGGCGACCGAGAGTCGTCCACGGCCACGAGTGGCGAATCAAGGGCCAGCCGAGCCTGCAAGATCACTGTACTATCACACCCGTAATAAAACCCACTAAGAACCCGTGAGTTCTGAGCTTTCTCACTGATCTACTGGGCGGTCACGTTTATATAAATTTGGTGGGACGAACGCACAACTATACTGAGCTAGCCGAATCTCGTAGCGAGCAGACCTAATAAATCAGTTCGTTACAAGATGTACAATCAGGATTAATTTTGAGATCTCGAAAAATAGTAGTGTTTCTTGTATAGTATGGGGCGTTTATTATATGTCTTAAAATTTTGGATTGGCAGGATCAATTCTTTTTATAGAAGTGTTACAGGCAGTGCCCCAGAAGTGTATACCCCAATGTAGACTAGGCATCAAGATTGCTTTGAAAAGCCGGGTTTTCGCCGTGATCGGCAGTCCACTGCCCCGACGAAGAAGCCATCTTCGGCACGTAAAATCTTCAGAAAAAGCGGTCCATCGGGGGTAATTTTTTCGCGATTTTTGAAACACAGGCCCCTCTTCTAGACTATTATGAAAATTTAAATAACAAATAAAAAAAATACAGCTAAAAAATTAAAAAAAAAAAAAGTAAAATAAATATTAAAAAAAACAAAAATCCTTCGCCTCAAAGTGGACTCGAACCTCGATAGCATTATTCGCAGGCCACCAACGAACGCAATGCGGTCCATCGGGGGTAATTTTTTTGCGATTTTTGAGGCACAGGCCCCTCTTCTAGACTATTATGAAAATTTAAATAACAAATAAAAAAAATACAGCTAAAAAATAAAAAAAAAACAAAGTAAAATAAATATTAAACAAGAAAGGAAGCTAGCTTCGGCAAGCCGAAGCTTATATACTCTTGCAGATCATTCTATTAATTTACAAATCGCAAAAATGTTAAATTTCCTATTATTTCACATAAATTTTTCGATCGTTTCTATGGCAGCTAAATGATATAGTAGTTCGATCTTTTTAAAATTAAAATCGAAATTCGGAAATATTTAAAAATAGTCATATCCCAGAGTAGAAGAGAATGTAATAAAAATCAACAAAGATATACTATTTTTCCTATTAATTTCCTTTTAATTTTTCGACCGTTCTTATGGCAGCTATATGATATAGTGATCCGATTTTTTAAATATTTAATTCGAAATTCAGAAATATATAAAAAATTATATTCCCAAGATTAGAAGGTAATACTTCAAAAAACACCGAAGCTAGAATTTTTTTAACGTTTTTTTTCCGATCCTTTCTATTGGAGCTATAGGATATAGTGGTCCGATCCGGTCGGTTCCGACTTATATACTACCTCCAATAGTAAGAAGACTTTTGGGAAAGTTTTATCCCGATAGCTTAAAAACTGAGAGACTAGTTTGCGTAGAAACAGACAGACGGACAGACGGACAGACGCAATGTGCCTTTTAGGACGATTCCTTTTCGGCAATATACAATAATTCAATAATCGACAAATAAGACATAAATTGAATTTTGATTTTTCGGCAGCGCGGAGTACGGAGAGCGAGAGAGCAAGTGAGCGAGAGAGAAAGAGAAGTAAAGTCTATAAATAGAATGAATACGTGTGAGTCGAGTTTGACAAAAATGACGCTGCCTCCGTACATTTTCGTGTTCCTCGTTACACCTCTCAGTGTTTATATTCTCTTTGCCTGCACCATATCTGTCGCCTCTCTTCGCAGAGCACTTGTCGCCAGAAATGCTGTGTCATCAGCAACATTCCTGCCTGTGGGCGACGGAAGGTCCGAGGTGAATATTGTTCAGGGTGGCCCACGTAAGATTTGCGTTTTAAAATAGCTATAAAAAACAACGAGTATATATTATTCAACATATGAAACACCACTTCGTTTATTCGGCTGCCTCGGCTAGCTTTACAGTAGCTTATTCGATCGACCCAATTTTTAAACACATTTTCGATGGTATGGCCCCTTAATGGCCCAGGTGGCGACTTCAATCTCGTGCTTTAGGTCGTCAATCGTCTCTGGGTGGTTGGCGTAACACTTATCCTTTACGGCACCCCACAAAAAATAGTCCAACGGGCTAAAATCGCAGCTGCGAGGCGGCCAGTTGACATCGCCGTTTGATTATGCGATTTTCGAACGTACCGCGCAATAGATCGATTCTGACGTTGGCTGTGTGGCACGTAGCGCCCAAATGCGACAGTTTTGCTTATTAACATAAGCACCGAGGAAATGGGCCTGATCGATGATTGTCGATTTTGATTGGGTCGACCGAATGGGCTACTGTAAAGCTAGCCGAGGCAGACATATGAACGAAATGGTGTTTCATACATAAACCGCAATGTTGAGGCTATCCAATTAAACAACCAATTTTGAATTATATATACTCGTTGATTTTCCGTGGGCCACCCTGTATATAAGACAGGATCCAGCACACTTTCGTGAGGGACTCCAGCAAGAATAGGCTTTAAGATGGACTTGGATCCTCGAGCACCCACCTGGAAGGTTCTACCAATAAGAAATGAGCGGAGAAGATCAAAGTATGTCGGGTGAAGAATGGGTTTCAGCTTATAGAGCATGCCGTTACCGTTAGCAGCGGATGCGGCGGCGGCAGATTGACGCTTTAGAGGCAGCTGTACACAGCTGTATCAACATCCAGAGAACAGTTCAAATCAGCAGATTCATTATTCTCAATAAGGTTTCTAATATAATCCTTAAAACGTCCAATGTTAGCCCGACGAGACAGCAGCCTTGGTGTTGTAACTCGGGGTGGAGTAGAAGCGCATAAAAGTATTTCAAGCGGGATGTGATCAGAACTTAGTTCATGAAATTCATGTACAGTCAGTCAAAATTGATTGTGTGCATTCCAGTCACCAGCTATGATAAAACGGTCTGAAAATTCGCTGAAAAATTGTCCAAAGTCTTAAGCACTCCATAAAAAGGAGGGGGGCAGTAAATAGAAGCAATCACGATGTCTCCCAAGTCCGTGCTTAAGGTAATTGCATCAGTTTGACATATTACAGTAGAGTTTGTAGAGCTTGAAAATTATCGATGTCAGTATCGATATTTTCGATACTTTTGATATTTTTCAAACATCGATGTTTATCTGATACATCGATTTTTTCCTGACGTTCTATTAGGGAGAAACAAACAAAATTGCCTCTTTAATTTTGAGGACCAAAATAACTTTAAATAAAAAATAAAAATATAAATAAAAATCACTTAAAGTAGGGGAAAATTACCATAAAAGAACCGCGAATTCTTGGTATTTTATTCTTCTTTGGAGCATAAATGGTATGAAATACTTAAAAGTAGTCGAAAAAGAACATGGGTTATGGCATAAAATGAAAAATAAAAGAACAGCGAGTTCTTAGGAAGAGGAGAAACTTTTGTTTTTTAGTACCAAAAACAAAGTCTTGGATACAGCTACCGACCTTTTGTCCGCTATTAAACAAATCTCAAGAAACCGCGAATTCTTACCCTTGGATATGAATTTGTCACTTAGCGAAGTAAAAGAACAACCACGAATTCTTCAGAAGACGATTTTTTTTTCTTTATGGTATGGTATCAATTAAAGTAGGAGAAAACAAAAGAGAGAACAAGAGAGAACGTTATAGTCGGGCGCCCCAACTATCAGATACCCGTTATTCAGGTAAAGGGAGTGCGTGGGAGATGGAGATAGAAACTTTGATCACGCATAACTTTTTAACGAATGGTCCGATTTGAAAAATTTGTTCTACATTTCTATATGTATTGATAAACACAATAAAACTGAATTTTTACTTTTCCAAAATATTTAAATTTTTAAAATCGTATATAAGCGATTGTGGGCGTTAGAGGGGGCGTGGCACCTTCTTGAAACAAACTTGCGCTGCGAACTCCAAGAATCTTCATGCCAAATACCAATCCTCTAGCTTTTATAGTTTCCGAGATCTCAGCGTTCATACGGACAGACAGACGGACAGACGGACATGGCTATATTGACTCGGCTAGCGACCCTGATCAAGAATATATATACTTTATGGGGTCGGAAACGCTTCTTTCTAGCTGTTACATACTTTTGCACGAATACAATATACCCTTTTACTCTACGAGTAACGGGTATAACAATAAACTCGGGTGCCCCGACTATCAGATACCCGTTACTCAACTGAAGGGAGTCCGAGAGGGATGGAGATTTAAAACTTTGATCGGGCATAACTTTTTAACGAATGGCCCGATTTGAACAATTTCTTCTACATTTCGATAGGTATTGATAAACACAAAAGAACTGCATTGTGTGGGCTGCTGGGTGTGCGCCAGACACATTTTAAAATCGTTTTAGGCGATTGTGGGCGTTAGAGGGGCGTGGCCCTTGGCTGAAACAAACTTGCGCTGCGTAGGAAACCCAAGAATATATAATTTCTTCTACATTTCTATAGGAATTGATAAACACAATAAAACTGCATTTTTACTTTTCCAAAATATTTAAATTTTTAAAATCGTATATAAGCGATTGTGGGCGTTAGAGGGGCGTGGCACCTTCTTGAAACAAACTTGCGCTGCGTACTCCAAGAATCTTCATGCCAAATACCAATCCTCTAGCTTTTATAGTTTCCGAGATCTCAGCGTTCATACGGACAGACAGACGGACAGACGGACATGGCTATATTGACTCGGCTAGCGACCCTGATCAAGAATATATATACTTTATGGGGTCGGAAACGCTTCTTTCTAGCTGTTACATACTTTTGCACGAATACAATATACCCTTTTACTCTACGAGTAACGGGTATAACAATATACTCGGGTGCCCCGACTATCAGATACCCGTTACTCACCTGAAGGGAGTCCGAGAGGGATGGAGATTTAAAACTTTGATCGGGCATAACTTTTTAACGAATGGCCCGATTTGAACAATTTCTTGTACATTTCGATAGGTATTGATAAACACAAAAGAACTGCATTGTGTGGGCTGCTGGGTGTGCGCCAGATACATTTTAAAATCGTTTTAGGCGATTGTGGGCGTTTGAGGGGCGTGGCCCCTCGGTCCGATTGTTTTGACCGTTTAAGAGGTGCTATATATGTGAATGTGAAGCTGGTACTTAAACAGCCAAGTGACAGTATTATTGAATACATTCTATTAGAAATTCCCAATAAATCCCATGGAAGAACCCTTCTTGGTTGCATATGTAGAACGAATCGGACAATTGACTACGGTTCATTACTAAATGTTGTTTCAGATATATTGCTGGAGTACACTGACATCATATTGGCAGGCGATTTCAACAGCAACCTATTGTCAGAAAGCCATCTCGTGGATAACTTTCAATCCCTAAGTCTGTACTCCGAAACGGAACGAAACAATCCCCACGCACCACAGCAGCCACTGTGATACATTACTTGATTTATTTCTTAGCAATGACCCCAGCAAAATCATACATTATGACCAGGTTTCTGTACCACATGACATAATATTTATACCCTTGCAGAGGGTATTATAATTTCAGTCAGAAGTTTGCAACGCAGTGAAGGAGACGTTTCCGACCACATAAAGTATATATATTCTTGACCAGCACCAATAGCGGAGTCCATCTAGCCATGTCCGTCTGTCCGTCCGTCCGTTTCTATGCGAACTAGTCCCTCAGTTTTAAAGCTATCGCGATGAAACTTTCCCAAAAGTCTTCTTTCTATTGCAGGTAGTACATATGTATGTCGAAGCGAGCCGGATCGGACCACTATGTCTTGAGGCTCTCATAAGAATAACACCAGTTTACAAAAAAAAATCGACCTCTGCCTACTCGAAGGCAACCTTGGTTTTCCGATAAAGTACATTGCGGAATGCATGGTCCTCTTGGAATTGCATTTTAATAATAATAATAATACTAATAATAATAATATTTTTTTTTTTTTTTTTTTTTTTTTTTGGGCTGAGGTGGGAAAATGCCTTCTGCATCTCACACTATGTGTGGTATGTGGGGCTTGCACCCACTAAAAACCCCTCCTCATCAGGCCTGTATCCACTTCGGAAAAGCTATCGCATTACTTCAAAGTGGGGCCTCTTGCGCGCAGTGCGCGTTCATCTACTCATACAAAGCTCTAAGGCTCGTCTCTACTTAGGTGCCAATGTATAGCACAGTTGATATCCATTGGCATCCAAGGAGAGGCGATCCCCAGAGCCCGTCTGATGTCTGCGTCCAGACTGCCCTTTTTATATCCTTTCATCAAGACCCCTTTTCTTCGAGCGCAGAATGCATCAGCGTATATACAGCTGGCTTCCGTGCTTTTGCCCATCTTGTTAAGAAAGGAACTGAAGTAACCGTGGCCTGTGAGCGCGTGAGTAACGTAGTAGTCTACATCACCGTGTCGTCTATCCACCCAATTTTTAAGGTCGGGAATAAGATGTGTCGTCAGGCATTTCTGTTCTTAGGATGTTCCACAGTTCCGGTCCCAGTATGGAATCTTGGGCTGCTCCCGAGGTGATGTCTATCCTTTTTTCGCCTCCTCTTGTCTGATAAATCAGTTTTCGGTTCTTAAGATAGCTGTCTAATAGCCGCATCAGATATTCTGGGATATGGAAGCGTCTGTTTAGCGAATCGATCATGTCCGACCACCTGACACTATTAAACGCGTTTTTGACGTCTAGTGTCGCCAAAAGCACTATGGGTCTGGATGCATGGTTGCCCACCTGGCTTGCCAGTGCTGTATTAACGACTTCCTGTATAGCTCCGATTGTAGACCTTCCTGGTCGGAAACCGTATTGTCTGCGAGATAGGCCACCGGATTCTTCGACAGCAGAAGCTAGTCGTGGCTTGATCAGCTTTTCCAGTAGCTTTCCAGTCGTGTTGAGCATGCAGAGCGGTCGATAAGCTGATGGGGTTACCGGGTCTCCTTTTCCTTTGCTTATCAAGACCAGCCTCTGTATCTTCCACGGATCGGGGAATGTTCCATACTGCAGGCACTTGTTATACATATTTAATAGTACATCGGGTCTGCTCTCTGCGATGACTTTAAGAGCTTCGGTCGGTATATTGTCGGGTCCTGGTGCTTTCCTATTCTTCATGCTGCGTATTGCCTTATTTAGTTCATCCTCGGAGAACAACTCAAAGTGCTGCTCGTGCGGCTGCGGTGCTGTGTAAGCTTGTCTGATCGGATGGGGCGGGAAAAGAGTTTTGACAATGTTATCCATATGTCCTTCATCTATATCTGGCAGAGTACTTCTTGACCTAAGCTTCTTCATAACGAGTTTATACCCCAGACCCCATGGGTCCTTGTTAACGTCATTACAGAGGGATTTCCATTTATCTCGTTTACTTGTGCGAATGGCAATGTTAAGAAGCTTTTTTGCCTTCTTGTACTCCTCCTCCTGTGTAGCGAAATTTCCGCTTCTCCTAGCTCGTGTGAGATGACGCCTACAGCGAAGGCTAGTCTCCCTTAAAGCATTTATCTCATTCGTCCACCAGTATACCTCTGCTCCTCGTCTGTGGGCATTGCCAGACTTTGGCATAGCAGCATCACAAGCCCCTTTTTATGGTGGATATAGTGCTGCTAACAACGCTCTCCACGCTAGCTCTCTCGTTGCTTTCAATTTGGATCCGGTCAATT